>OU696696.1:97723666-97991166 GCA_916050605.2 Platycheirus albimanus | reverse complement strand
CACACACACACACACACACACACACACACACACACACACACACACACACACACACACACACACACACACACACACACACACACACACACACACACACACACACACACACACACACACACACACACACACACACACACACACACACACACACACACACACACACACACACACACACACACACACACACACACACACACACACACACACACACACACACACACACACACACACACACACACACACACACACACACACACACACACACACACACACACACACACACACACACACACACACACACACACACACACACACACACACACACACACACACACACACACACACACACACACACACACTCACACACACACACACACACACACACACACACACACACACACACACACACACACACACACACACACACACACACACACACACACACACACACACACACACACACACACACACACACACACACACACACACACACACACACACACACACACACACACACACACACACACACACACACACACACACACACACACACACACACACACACACACACACACACACACACACACACACACACACACACACACACACACACACACACAACACACACACACACACACACACAACACACACACACACACACACACACACACACACACACACACACACACACACACACACACACACACACACACACACACACACACACACACACACACACACACACCACAACACACACACACACACACACACACACACACACACACACACACACACACACACACACACACACACACACACACACACACACACACACACACACACACACACACACACACACACACACACACACACACACACACACACACACACACACACACACACACACACACACACACACACACACACACACACACACACACACACACACACACACACACACACACACACACACACACACACACACACACACACACACACACACACACACACACACACACACACACACACACACACAACACACACACACACACACACACACACACACACACACACACACACACACACACACACACACACACACACACACACACACACCACACACACACACACACACACACACACACACACACACACACACACACACACAACACACACACACACACACACACACACACACACACACACACACACACACACACACACACACACACACACACACACACACACACACACACACACACGCACACACACACACACACACGCACACACACACGCACACACACGTACACACACACGCACACACACACGCACACACACGCACACACACACGCACACACACGCACACACACACGCACACACACGCACACACACACGCACACACACGCACACACACACGCACACACACGCACACACACACGCACACACACGCACACACACGCACACACACGCACACACACGCACACACACGCACACACACGCACACACGCGCATACACGCGCGTTTTTGGTGTTTTTGTTCTTGTTGTTTTATCAAGGAATTCATTATATTTCCGGGAAAGGAGTTTTTTGTTAGAATTTCTTTAAGTTTTATTTTATTTTGTTTATGGAATTGCTTATCGCTGATTGAAAGAACTCTATTGATGAGATTGTTGGCGGTGTTGATAATGGTGTTTTTTGGATGTTGTAATAAGAAGTTAATGATTCTTCCCGATGACGTGGGTTTTTGAAACCAATCCATTATCATACTACTTTTTTCTCGGATTATAAGAGCATCCAAGTATGGTAATTTCGCATGTGAACTGAATTTTTTCATGAAAACTGTTAAGAGCGTTCAAGATAGTGTCAACGTCAGTTCTTTTTACAATGGCAAAGAGGTCATCCACGTATTTGGTAACTACTCTGGGTTTGTTTTCCAATTTTGCAAGGCAGTTATCTAAAAGTTCTTCTAGGATAATATCTGCTATTATGGGTGAGGTTGGGTTGCCCATGGGCATACCGTCTCTTTGTTGGTAGGTTTTATTACCATACACCAAATAGTTGTTGTCGATGGTGCAAAATCGGACGAGTTCCATGAATTTGGTTCTTTTTATAAGGGTGTGTTCTTTTAATTTTTCAAATTTTTTGTTAATAAGCTCTAGTGCCAATTGTAGGGGGATGTTGGTGAAAAGAGAGATAACGTCGAGCGATACTATGATTTCATCATTTTCAGTGTTGAGGTCTTCAATTTTTGTTTTAAAATCTAATGAGTTCTTTACGTTGCATTTAGAGTTTAGGGTTAGGTTGTTGAGGATGGATATGAGGTATTTTGCAAAAGATTGTAGCACGGGACCTTGATAGACGAACAAATAGGGCGGAGAGGCATTCCGTCTTTGTGAATTTTAGGAAGTCCGTAAATTCTTGGAGCAACAGGGTTGTACGTTGTCATTTTTTGTCTTTCGTATTCGTTTATTATTTTGTTGTCAAACAGATATTTGACGAAGTTGTTGTTCAAGTCTTGTAATTTATTAGTTGGGTCTGTTCTAATTGGCCAATAGACTTTTCTGTCTTCCATCATCTCTTTCATCTTTTTGTTATATTCACTTTTGTATATCGCCACAGTTACGTTCCCTCTGCTTGCTGAAACTATGTATATTTCTTTGTGTTTTTTGAGAAATTGTCTGGTTTCGTCAAAAATCTGTCTTATGTATTTATTAAAATCGTAGAATTTCCTCTTTTCCATGCAGCTGTCCAATATGTTTGCGATATTAGCTCGAGCTTTTTCCCTCGCGTCAATATCAACAATTGTTTCTATGCAGGCTTCGCCATCTGCAATAATTTTGAATAACGTGTTGGAAGTGGAGTGTAATGTACTAGGAAATTAGTACTTTGGTCCAAGTGAAAGTACGTATTGAATGTCAACAGGTATGACGGCACTGGTATGAGATTTTATGTCTCCTGGGAGATTTTTATACTTTTTAAAATCAACAATGGCTGAATTTGAGTGGTAATTAGAAGTGGAAATAATAGCATCGTTAAGCAGTGTAATATGGTTATCAATTTCTGAGTTGGACAGGCTCGCGTACGGGGATGGTTCACTATTTCTCAGGCTCTCCGATAGATCGCTTCTGAAGTTGTCCCAGTTCGAATTTTTGAAAGATCTAGAGTAATTGGGTTCAAGAAGTGGTAGCAATGCATCGTTAAATGTAAGGTTAAGTTCGAAAGGAAAATGATCTGAGAACGAAGGAAGTGTTCTCTTAGAGAAATTTGGAAGGTGAGTATTTATTAACTGCGATGAGATCAGGAAGTGATCTAGGAAGCCTGCACTGCGAGGAAAGGTTGGATTTGGTGGAGGTATGTTCACCAATGAGGGGGAGCATTCCTGCATCCAATTTGTTAAGGTTCTTCCATTTTGGTTTATGACACTGTCCCCCCATGAAAAGTGTCTGGCGTTTAGATCGCTTCCAATGATGGCCCCGTCGAAGTTTTCAGAGAGAGCACTAATTTTGTTAAGTTCAGTCTTCAGGAAATCCGGTGAACAGTTAGAGGGAACATAGATCGAACCCAACAGGAGAGCTTTACTGAAATTATTGAGAGTGAAATTAATTGAAATAAATACACTTGGTAGAATGAGTTGATGTTGAATTATTTTATATTGAATGTTATTTTTAATGGCTATCCCTACTCCTTGATTTTTATCCTTCCTTATGAAATTATAAGAATCAATACACACATTGTGGCGATTTGAGAGGTGGGTCTCCTGTAAGAAGGCCACCGAACCGTTTCTAGCAAAGAGGATTTTAGAGAGTTCTATCCTCCTGCTTATTTCTATCAAGGACGAAATGTTAAAGGTAATTAAGTTTAATAGCATTATTTCGAAGATAAAATTCTTTCAAACAGGTTTAAGTAGGCTGCCCTCTTTTCCAGAGGACTAACCATTTTTTTGTCATTTTGCATGAAGTCATCGATTTCACCTAGGAGTTGAGACACTTCCATCCCGAACAGTTCCTTTGAAAGCTCAAAGAATTGATTCAGGCTATTTTTGTTTCCTTTACCGGTAGGGTGGGCAAAACTTACCGCTTAGAGTAGTTTCTTGGTATTTGTCCTTCAAACTACTGGAGTTTTTGTTTCTGCTGTCGTTGCTCTCGTTGGTGGTCTCCTTGGTGATGTTGCTGCTGCTGGATGTGGAGTCGCTGCTGTCCTTGGTGGTTAAGTTCCCGGTGGTACTGGAGGTGCTGCTGTTGTATAGTACGGAGGAGGAAGAATGTCTGCTGCTGCCTGCTACTTTAGTGCTGGTTAAGGTAGTTCCACACTATCCCACAGTGTAATACGACATGTCAAAAATGTGTGATGAAACAGATGTATAATAGTGTGGAAACAGAATATGACAGCGCAGATCTCATACGATTTGACATGTGTTTAGATCTGAAATATTTTTTTAGGATTGAATGTAAAACCATCACACATTCCATCACACTTTTTTTTGACATGTCGTAATACACTGTGGGATAGTTTGGAACTACCTTTAGAGTGGTATCCCAAGATGGAAAACCTATTGTCATTTTTAGGTTCTTTTGCCAGGTTTTTTGGGCTAATTGCTTTATTTGCTGGTCCATTGGTGATTACTGTCCAGTTCGTATGACTGGGAGCTGCCTGATGTTCGTCGACACCTTCACCGGTGTCCATTTTCATTTTCTTTAAAGTTGAGTCCTCAGCCGCCATGGCCGCAGTTGGCTTTTTGGTAAAACCCAAAGCGAATGGGTTTGTAAACTTCTTTTTAATTTTATTTTTCGTTCTTTGCTTTTTAAGGTGAGTGGACATTAATTGATTTTTATTTTTAGTGGGCATTTGACTGCCACATGTCTGCATACAAAACCGACAATGAGGTCATGTTTAATATTCCTTGTCTTTAAAACAATGAGACGTGAAGTATGGTCACAATTAATCTTGAAAAATCTTTATATGTATAAAACTAAACTTTAAAAAGTAAATGCTAAAAGCTTAGCATAGCATTTTTGTAAAAAAGCCAATGACTTTTTTGGAATTGTAGTCACAATTTTTAGTCGCACTTGAATTGAATGTTCACTCACCGATGGTCGAAGAAGGAATCTATCAGGGTTCAGGGATGTTAATCATTTGACAATTCGGCCTTTCCTGATTCAGGACTCGTCTCGAGTTCCAAAATGTCGTTTTCTATTTCTTCTTCGGTATCATCGGCATCTGGAAATGAACGACACCATGGCTTCAGCTTATCAGAAGCTAAAATCGCCTTATATTTTCGTTTGGATGAGGATCCGCTATACAAATCTTCCACCAAATATCGGTCGTTACTGATAACCTTTTGTATTATATGAGAGCCTCTGTATTTTGCTTAAAACTTTCGGGACTCGCCACTACCTGCTGGTTTATTTTCGCTTACAACCAGTTCACCGACGGAATACTTTGTTGGTTGCTTATGCTTACCGTCGAACCTCAGCTTCCATTTAGCTCTTTCGTCATTTATACGCTGAATAGCCTCTTCTCGCCGACAAGTCATTTTAATTTCCTTTGCTGGTTCTTGAAGAGCGTGATGCAATTTATTAGCTGTTATATCGCGGAGTCGGAAATCAAAAATGAGATCATTTTGAGAGTATCCGGTTGTTGTGTTGACTTGGCTGTTTAGGGTCCACTGCAGTCTGCGTAACTCCTCGTCCCATCCCTTCGAATCTGCTTCGCTCGTGCGGAGAAAAGATAATATGCTCTGGTTAATGCGTTCTACCTGGCCGTTGGCCCTTGGGGTACGAAAAGCTGTTTTTATATTTTGAATGTTATTAACACTACAGTAGTCCTCAAATGTTTTTGAAGTGTATGAAATTCTTCGATCTCATCCTCTCTGGCAGTCCAAATATTGTGGTAAGATAATTTAAGACGTTAATTACCGGATCGGTTTTAGTATTCCGAACCGCCTTTACTATGAGAATTTTGTGAATCGGTCAACGAACGCAACGATATGCGTATTCCCCTTTCGACTTTTAATAAAAGGTCCGAGGTGATCAGCATGCAAGATTTTGAAAGGGACAAAATCTCCACTCTCTTCGACATGAAGTTCACCTTCCTGTTGGCCTCCAGGCTGTCGATGATAGCAGTACTCGACGCAATTTGATATGTACCCTTTTACAAAATTTCTCATACGAGGGAACCAATAAGTCGTAGCGATTCGGCTCAATGTTCGAGAGCAAAATGACCAGCATCATTATGACAAGATTTCACAATTCTCCAGCGGGCTCCTTTAGGCACGACCCAAAGCTCTTCCGTTCCGATAACACGGAAAAGTCGGGAATTTTTCACCTTAAATTCCTTTTTCCATTTTTGTTTTTGGTCAGACTCCGCTTGCCCTTGCAGTACTTCGATGATAGTTTTGAGCTTCTCGTCTTGTCGTTCCATAGCTCCAAGCCAGTCTTCGGAAGAAATATCAACACGGAAAATCTTGTCGGCTACTGTGATTGCTTCTCTCGCAGATTCAACTGGCATCCGGCTCAATGCATCGATATGTGACATATGAGATCCTGCTCGGTGAACCGTTTGAAAATCATACCACATTAACTGTAGCCACCACCGGGCTACTCGTGCATTATTCGTTCATGTTTTCATTGATGATAAAGCCGCGCAATCGGTCACCACTCGAAAAGGCTTACCAAGTAGGTATACTCGAAAAAGCTCCAATCCAAAGTCTCCACTACCGCCAACATTTCCATTTCGTAACTATGAAACCTAGCCTCTGTTTTACTACAATGACGGCTGAAGTAGAAAACCGATCGCCAAATGTCATCTCCACCCTTTTGTAGC
Source organism: Platycheirus albimanus (assembly GCA_916050605.2). Lineage (NCBI taxonomy): Eukaryota > Metazoa > Arthropoda > Insecta > Diptera > Syrphidae > Platycheirus > Platycheirus albimanus. Next base: position 97,984,345 of record OU696696.1, on the reverse strand, counting down.
AGTATTCCAGCCAGTTCTACCGAGCTAGCATCAGTGTGGACCTCATATTCTCTTTTAAACTCGTACAGTGTTAAGATCGGAGATTTAATAATTAATAAGACTGTCCTTAAGCCTACGGAAAGCTTCATCCTCATTTCTTCCCCACGAAAAATTAGAATCCTTTCGCAGGAGATTCGTCAGAGGTTTAGAGATGAGAGAATAGTTTTTTCACAAATTTCCGAAAGAAAGTAGTAAGCCCAAGAAAACGCCGGACCTCAGTCACTGTTACTGGATCAGGAAATCGTTCAATGGCATTGGTCTTGTTAACCCCAGGACGTATTCCGTTTTTATTGATGACGTGGCCAAGGAAATCGATTTCCTGCTGCAGAAACTCGCATTTGTCTCTACGCAAAGTCAGTCCGACTGTACGAAGGATTTTTAGAAATTTGTGAAGGCGGTTGATTCCTTCTTCAATGATCACACTAGGAATAATGATATCATCCAGATACACAATAATTTCTCCCTGTTTCATTTCTCTTGCGATTTGGTTCATAATGCCCTGGAAAACGGCAGGGGCGTTAACCAAGCCAAATGGAATCACATTATATTCATAATGACCGTCTCCGGTCGTGAAAGCAGTCAGATGTTATTTTGCTCGTCAAGCTCAATTTGGTGATAACCGGAGAACAAGTCAAGAGACGAAAAATATTTGTTTCCGGCGAGTAAAGTTAATTGTTCCTCCACCAGTGGCATCGGGAACACTTCTTTGACGGTAATATTATTGAGTTCGCGGAAATCCACGCACAAGCGATCCTCGCCATTCTTTTTCTTCACCACTACGATTGGTGATGCAAAGTTCGAACTACTATGTCTAATTATATTACGTATGTTGCAATAAATCATCAATAATTGTACGTACCTTATCAACCGTCAAAACAACATTTATTTGGCTCGAACTCTTATATTTACCGCCGAAAATCCCGGAGAGCATTTTTCCCGAATATTGTTCTGAATCTTGAAACCGTGCCGCACAAGTTGTTTTTATTAACGAAACGTCACTACCAGTGTCGATTAAAGCATTAAAGGTAACACCATTAATCTGTAAATCTTTCGTTATACACTTTTGTTGCGTGGTATTTATTGCATTAATGCGATTTTTTTCACAATTTTCCACTGTATGCCCCACTTTGTGACAACTTCCGCAACGTGCTAGTTTTGCAGGTTTTGGACAATTTCGCGAAATGTGCGCTTTTTCGAAACAATTGTAGCACTTTACTTTGTCAGTGGGTTGCTCGAATTTTGCGTTTTCCTTGACCCGTTCAAATTTGGGCATTTGAACATCGTTTGATGCATACCGACGAATTGCGAACAATAACTCATTTGCCGTTTTAAAAAAACCGGCTGCCAATGATTGCTGTAGTTGGCTCATATTTAATCCACGCAATGTATACCGCACTATTGATTGATCGGAAAAATTACCTTTACGCGCGACAGCACAAACCCGAAAAAAAAATCCTTCAGCTGTTTCACCACTTGCTCGATTTGTTTTTATGAGTCGCATATGGATGTCAGCTTCACTCTCAGCAACTGGAAAAGCTTCCAGTAGATCACACACAAACTCACTCCAAGTACCATGCACAACCTGCAGACCATCCAACCACAACTTCACTGGCCTCTTCAACTTCGCTTGCACAACATACAACAAGGTTCTTTCATCCCAATTGTATGCCTGTTTAAGAATATTCACACGGCGGACGAATTGTTCCGCAGACAACAATGTCTCAGCGATCGGGTTAAATTCGGGCAACATCTCGACAATATCCTTAACATTCGGTTGACTGTGATTGTTGCTTTGCAACGGAAAATGTCCCTGTCCGTGTCAGTGTGCATCGGTGACGGTTGGCTGTACATTGGTATGTACGTTTGCTTGTATGTTCGCTGCACATGAAGGCAAATTTCCTACATAAGAACTGGAAAACGATGTTGGAATTCTTGGTGAGGGGTAGGTATTACAATTGGGCTGGAAAAAAGACGTTGGTGAAGGGACTGGTGTGTGATATGCTGCCGGTGAAAGCATATGGGTTTTGTTCCACACAAACGGTGTGCTATGTTGTATTTGTGGCTGGTATATGCACTCGTCGGCATGAACGCGAAATCCGGTAGTGATTGTTGATCATACATGTTGGGCTTAGGTATGGACGACGCGACGTCGGTACCGGTGGCACAAATACAGGCAATGCTTGTTGATCATATACATATATGTACTAGCATAAGATATGGACGACGATATTGGTGGTGGCACATAACCCGAGTTTAAAGTGTTTGGGACCAATTGTACATAAACCGAATCACGTACGCCACTCTGTACAAGTGTATTTTCGGCTTCAACGGAGACCGTTATACCCGTGAATTTGAAACCGGCACGATACCGTTGAATTTTTCGACAAGTTGCCTTTTCAATTTTTGAATTTCACTTTCTAGTTTAGCGATCTTTTCAATTTCGTTTTCATCGAGTTGATATTTTACTAAACGTTTTATTAGATCCGATTTCGACCCAGTAGTCGGGACTTTTAAGGCGTCACACTTTTCGCGCAATGCAGACACGCTTAAGTCTTTAAAATTCGGCATTTTATCACGGATTCTTTTATCCCACTTCTGAAATTTGTCAGGCGACCTGAAAATGTTCCCTCTCTTTACAAATAAAAAAACAATAAACGACAATTTATTGAATGCACTTTTATTTAAAAATCAGTTCCTCTCGATCTTAAATCTTCATATCAACTGCCAGGTCAGGAAAAAGAAAGGCATAAGAAAAAGAAGGAAAAAGGGAAAGACGGATGAAAAGAATTTGACACAAGTATAATGAATAATCCTTCATCTAATAAAATTGCACCCCTCAAACGAAAAATTGATGAAACTGATACAGAAACATCTGAAATCAATCCCTCAACGAAGAAACCAGCAACGTCTTTATCGATGAATCTATCGCAAGCACGAAATCGTATGTTCAATGACGTCAAATAATATACTTATGCAAAAAAACCAGCATCGAAAGATTTAAATTGAAAACTGTTTCTGTTGCTGAGAGATCTGCTACCTACCCGCAGTTTTCTCAACAGAACAATTATAACGTATCACCCATTACATCGGGCCTGAAAATAGTGGAGGTATATAGGACGATATTTATTTTTAAACGAAGATTGAAAAAATCTTAACAATTAAAGTTGAGAAAATTATCCACCGGAACTACTCAAAATATGCCTCCTTCAAAATAAGAGTACCAGATTCTTCATTCACAATACTTAACTCTTCATCATTATGGCACAAATGGAATAGTAGTTCATGAATTTAAAAATAAACAACTCAACGCCAAAACAAACCCTTTTCAAGAGACCCAGACAACGCAAAAATACCAAAAAAGCAGCTTTTTCAGATATTGACTTACTTCCAAAATGTTAATGGATTACGGACAAAGATCAATATGGTCTATAAAAATATAAATAACATCCCGCATGGAATTATTGCTCTTACTGAAACTTGGTTAAATAGTTCTTTTTTAAGTACTGAACTTTTTGATTCCACATATCAAGTCTTCAGACGTGACAGACACCACTCGAATGATTTGGATACAGTTGGCGGATGAGTTCTAATTGCTGTCAAAAATAACATTATCTGCACATTGGATGATGATTTCCTTTCTTCAGGCATTGAGATTATATCTATAAAAATTAAATTAGAAACTGGATAGCTATTTATTATCTGCATCTATATTCCACCTAGATGTAGTAATAGTCCGGGAGCCAGGTACAAATTTCGTCAGTCATTTCCTTTAATGATAATTGGTGAACAGAATAAGGGAATAATATCATAAAGCCTAGTGAACGTCAGCTATGGTTCCGTGGGTGGGTTGAGCGGGGGTACCCTCCCAAACACGTCGAAAAAAAAAATTCAGTAATTTCCTCCCGACTGAAACTTTGTCAAAGTATAGCTTATCAGGTATCTCAAAGAAAACACAAAGTCAGCTGACTGTAACGTGGTGGATTATACGTCAGCTGGACGCTTGAACATGCCAATTTATTATTTTTTCGTACACTTAATATGGCACAGCATGACATTTTACCCTACAAAAGGTGGGGTAGTTCTAAATTTTTGATGTTATATGGTATGGCTGGTAGATGCAAATTCCAAATTTCCACAACCACGCCCAGTCCGCCCCCTTCAAAATCTTGGAAAAACCACAAAAAATCGGCACTTTTGTCAGTTTTTTGCCTATACCTTTTATTTAGTGTGTATTTTATTGAAAAAATAAATATGCAAAATTTGTAGCTTACAAAATTTCCTATAAATATGATGCGAGAAGTATTTTTGTACAACCAGTACGAACGGCGCTATGAAGCTTCCAAAAAAGGCTAAAATTTCGTATTTTGAAAAATTTTCAGTTTCCGCCCTCTTTAAAGCGCAATAACTCCTTAACCGTCGAGTTTAGGGCAATTTTTTCAAATTTATCTTGTAGATAATTATTGGCTACCGATTACATGCAAGTATTTTTATTTTGTGACCAATACAATCGAGTGAGGATTGAGATAGTGTTTTGTTAAAATATTCTCTCGGTATGTCTGTTTGGTTGCTGAGATTTTAAACTAACTTTGAGATAAGCCAGAAACCCAAGCGCGTGCATGCCAGTCCCTGAACCCCTTTCTTTAGTCCGTTGCATGCACCCCCATCAAGGCCTTACTCAGGATGATAATCAGGGGGAGGGGGGCAAAATCATTCAAAAATTAATATTAGTATAAAATTAATTCGGTTACTTTATCAACTTTTATCACACCTTTCTACTTAACAGCCTGTTATTATATCCCCTCCTACTCCACTCCCTTCTACTAACTCATACGTAGTGCACCCGATCATAGTCCACTTCCTTCTAAGCGCACGAGTGTAAATATTTTACTCTTAAGCTACCATTAGACGGTCCTTGTAATGGTCCTTGCAAGGACAGTCTGACGTCATTATGACGTATTTATCTGTCCTAAAATCGACATGTCGTGTAATGGACATTGTAAAATGCTGTCCTTGCAAGGACAACCACAATGTCCACCACAATGTCACAATGTCATGTGTCCTTGCAAAGACAAATTACAAGGACCGTGTAATGGTCCTTCCATTGTTGATGGGACACAAGGACACATTTTTTTGACATCTGGTCCTTGCAAAGACCATGTCCCAACAATGCAACAGCACGAATTTCTGCCGGGACATTGTTGCTTGGAATGTCCACTTTTCGGGGTGGATTTGTTGTTGTTAAATTTCAATGAGCTGCCAAAGTGACATCAGATTTTGACAACCTTGCGTGCATTTGCTCTGTTCCCACTCTGAACTTTCTTTTGGACCACACAGAACGAACTCTTCGTGTTGGCCCTTGGGTGTTGTCGTCGTCGTCGTCGTCGTCGTCGTCGCTGCTCTCCAATATATGTGTACGACATACCTACCTGTTATAACTATAATTTTATTATATTATATTTAATTGAAATTATTTGATGTTATACTCTTGGGTTTTCTCCAGGATCTGGCGTAATGTGAATATTTGGTCGGTGGTAGATTTTCCAGGTCCTAAGCCGCATTGGTAAGGACCTATCAGGTCGTCAGCAAACGGCTTGAGACGTTCACATAAAACGCTGGACAGGATCTTATAGGCGATGTTTAAAAGGCTTATGCCTCTATAGTTGGCGCAGAGGAGGCGGTCTCCTTTTTTGTGAATCGGGCAGATGGTACTGAGATTCCACTCATCGGGCATACTCTCCTCCGACCATATTTTGCAGATGAGTTGGTGTATGCTCCTGACCAGGTCATCTCCAGCGTGTTTAAAAAGCTCCGCTTGAAGGCCATCACATCCAGCTGCCTTATTCATCTTTAGTCTGGTGATGGCTACTTTGATTTCATTTTGGTCGGGCGGGTGTAGTTCGTGGTCGTCATCTAGATTAACTGGAACAAGTTGATCTTGGGCGGGATCTTGGCTGTCATCGCCATTTAGCAACCGGTTAAAGTAGTCTCTCCAGATGGCTAACATCGCCTGCGTTTCCACTATGGTATTTCCATCCTGATCTTTGCAGGGCCCAGGGCGGCTTGTGAAACCGGATGTAGACTGTTTCACCTTTTTATAGAAGTTTCGTACCTCTTTTCTGCAAAAACATCTGCATCTCCTCGACTTCGCGTTGCTGGTGTTCTTTTTTCTTTCTCCTGAGTAGACGTTTCTCAACTTTCCTTCGCTCAACATAGAGATTTCTGGATGCTCTAGTATCTCTCTGGAGCCACGACTTGTATGCCTCCGTTTTGGCTTTGTTTGCCTGAGCACATTCGGAGTCGAACCAGGGGTTTCTGGGGGGTGGATGTGAAAAGCCCAATACCTCTGACGCAGCACTTCTTATGGCTTGTTGACATAGCTGCCATTGGTCTTCCGGGTTCATGTCATCAGTCGAAGGATTTCTCGCAAGCTCAAGGGATACGCGGTCGGCATAGGCAGCGGCGGTCTCTTCCGATTGAAGACGTCCAACATTGAATTTCCTAGGTGTAGTCGGTGTTCGCCTAAGAACTTCCATGGAGATCCGTACCCTAAGTTTTGCACCGACTAGGTAGTGGTCCGAATCGATGTTTGCTCCTCGGAATGTACGGACATTCATAATGCTGGAGGAGTGTCTTCCATCAATCACAACATGGTCGATTTGGTTGCAGGTTCGACCATCTGGGGATCGCCATGTGCCCTTGTGGATGTCGGGACGTGGGAATCGCGTGCTGCTCAGCACCATGTTTTTTCCCGCTGCAAAATCGATGAGCCTGAGTCCGTTGTCGGAGGTGGTGTCGTGCAGGCTGTGTTTTCCGATCGTCATACCAAAGATGTCCTCTCTCCCAATTTTGGCATTGAAGTCTCCCAAAAGAATTTTAATGTCATGTTTTGGGCACTGCTCATATGTTTTGGCGAGGAGCTCGTAGAAACATTCTTTGGTAGCGTCGTCTTTCTCTTCTGTAGGGGCATGGGCGCTAATTAGGCTTATGTGGTGGAATTTGGCCTTAATGCGGATCGTTGTCACTCTCTCGCTGACTTCGCGAAAGCTCAAGACCTTTTGCCTAAGTCTTCCTCTGACAGCGAATCCGCACCCAAACAAGCGCGATCTCCCATCAAGGTGGCATTTCCCATAATAGAAATTACAGTCCTCCGTAATTCTCAGGCCCGGTCCATCCCATCGCATCTCCTGCAGGGCTGTTATATCAGCGTTGAGACTGGCGAGGGTCTCGGCTAGCTGCTCGGCTTTACGCGGCCTGTTTAGCGTACGCACATTCCACGTGCATATGCGTAAATCGTTGTCCGTTTTTCGTTTGCGGGGGGGGGGGTCGTCAACATTTTTGGTTCTTTCATCCGAGGCATTTTCTGCGGTTTTCATCACAATCGAGTTTTCCTTTCATGACCGGCTTGTGAGGCCTGTGCATGACATATAGATCTTTGTGGTGGTTGGATCTTCAGAGCGTATCTCTTTCTTCTTGCTCCTAGTTCCTGAGAAGATAACTCAGGTATCTACAACCTATGGATCCGATGGATCCAACGTTCATCGTTAGTTCACCTTTCGGCTATCCAGCAGGCACCACTTGGAGGTGACGATACGATTTTGCCCACCACCAGTGTAAATCGAAAATAAAAAATGAAATTAAAAGAAGTGCTACAGTTTATTGACAATTCGAAATTATCTACCAAGTTTCAAAGAAACTGGTAGTTCTCACTCCGTAAGTCTCGCAACGAAATGACTGTAAGTACGGGCTTCAAGTAATCAAATGATTACCAAACCGATTGCAATATGAATACACACGTATGACCTAGCGATACTATGGTTTCAAAAGAAATAAATTTTTCTTCGATACGTAGTTGAGGTTTTCAATAACGCAATTTCATTGATAGTAATAACCTATCCTCTATGCTGCACTAGATACACTAATAACACATCTAAAACAATACACATTATATATATAACGCACAAAAAAAAAATATAGTGGGTGTGGCACCAAGCCATCATATAACTGTCCACTATGCGATATCGGATGTACCACCGTCCGTGGTAATTGGTGTCGTACCTTAGGGTACTTAGCAATGACAGGCTCGCCAATGGATTTATGGCCAAGTGGTTGAGCTTATATGCCCCCACAGGAATTCACAGATATAGTAAAATGACTAAAAATTCATTACCTGGATAATAGGTGTAATAATACCCATATAGCTTTTTATCTTTTATATTTATACTTTTTAGATGCTACTGCGTGAAGAAATTATAGCTGCTGCTGCTTGAAGGATTTAAAGATGTGTATGTTATAGCTGGAACATCCCGCGGTGCTCCTCAGCCGGAAACGCGGAGTTGTAGAAAGCTTTGTTGGGACCGGCATCGGCAGTAAAAATGCCCGCCAGACGTCCTGATGTCTGCTTCGATACTTCGTATCTGGATGCGGTGTTCTTCAACCTATCGTGGCTGGGTGTTGTCCTAGTAAAGCTGACGTTAACCTCGTGTCTGATTGCGGAGGTTGCCTCTGCATCCGCTCCTGTCAATGGTGCGTTATCAAAGTGGGTTCCGGAGTGGGATACACATTAAAGTGGTCTAAACCGGGCGTATGGAATGTACTCCAACGTGGTTCCAGTGGGCGTTGCGTGTAGAAATACCCCAAAAAAAAATAATTATGTCGTATATGGAAGGACCAGCGGGCGACGCGGTCAATATCGAAAGTGTAAAAGTGTTCGGAGACAAAAAGGAACTTTTGGCCCTGTATGCGTCTGTCTCAAGGTCAACTAGGGATATGGTATCAGCAGGGATGAATCACGACTTCTTTAGGCACGTAATATGTGCAAGTATATATATTAATTAGGACACAAGTACAAATGAGCACGTGTATAATTTATGTACGCCGCCCGCCTCCTGTATCTGCACGTGTCTGGGCGAGGAAATATAGCCTCAGGCGTATGGTGGTTTGTTCAGAAAAAAATTACTGTGCCGCCTCGCCAGTTCTGTCCACTGTCTGGGGTTATGGTAGATCACGCAATTGGTATCACTTTTATAATAAGAATTCCTAGATTGCCATGCAATCAGGAAAATTTATCTCCTACAGAGATAAAATGGCCGCAAAAAAAAAAAAACTTGCTAATTGCGCACAGTTCTGTTGGTTTGTTCCTTCCTCGTTCAGTTGCTTCTTTGAAATGAAAATGGAATCCACTGTCGGCTTTCGGGATAGTGTTTCCACTTTCCAATTTTTTGCAATGACCATTACACGACATTTATAAATTGGTCCTTGTTAAAAGTAAATTTGACGTTTCGGGGACATTTATAAATTGAGTGACTATCGTATTGTCTTTTTTTCTCTAGAAAATATTCACGAGAGGTATGTGTGTGCAGTTTTTCGATAAAATAATTTCAATTAAATATAATATAATAAAATTATAGTTATAACAGGTAGGTATGTCGTACACATATATTGGAGAGCAGCGACGACGACGACGACGACGACGACGACAACACCCAAGGGCCAACACGAAGAGTTCGTTCTGTGTGGTCCAAAAGAAAGTTCAGAGTGGGAACAGAGCAAATGCACGCAAGGTTGTCAAAATCTGATGTCACTTTGGCAGCTCATTGAAATTTAACAACAACAAATCCACCCTGAAAAGTGGACATTCCAAGCAACAATGTCCCGGCAGAAATTCGTGCTGTTGCATTGTTGGGACATGGTCTTTGCAAGGACCAGATGTCAAAAAAATGTGTCCTTGTGTCCCATCAACAATGGAAGGACCATTACACATTGTGGTTGTCCTTGCAAGGACAACCACAATGTCCACCACAATGTCACAATGTCATGTGTCCTTGCAAAGACAAATTACAAGGACCGTGTAATGGTCCTTCCATTGTTGATGGGACACAAGGACACATTTTTTTGACATCTGGTCCTTGCAAAGACCATGTCCCAACAATGCAACAGCACGAATTTCTGCCGGGACATTGTTGCTTGGAATGTCCACTTTTCGGGGTGGATTTGTTGTTGTTAAATTTCAATGAGCTGCCAAAGTGACATCAGATTTTGACAACCTTGCGTGCATTTGCTCTGTTCCCACTCTGAACTTTCTTTTGGACCACACAGAACGAACTCTTCGTGTTGGCCCTTGGGTGTTGTCGTCGTCGTCGTCGTCGTCGTCGTCGCTGCTCTCCAATATATGTGTACGACATACCTACCTGTTATAACTATAATTTTATTATATTATATTTAATTGAAATTATTTTATCGAAAAACTGCACACACATACCTCTCGTGAATATTTTCTAGAGAAAAAAAGACAATACGATAGTCACTCAATTTATAAATGTCCCCGAAACGTCAAATTTACTTTTAACAAGGACCAATTTATAAATGTCGTGTAATGGTCATTGCAAAAAATTGGAAAGTGGAAACACTATCCCGAAAGCCGACAGTGGATTCCATTTTCATTTCAAAGAAGCAACTGAACGAGGAAGGAACAAACCAACAGAACTGTGCGCAATTAGCAAGTTTTTTTTTTTTTGCGGCCATTTTATCTCTCTGTAGGAGATAAATTTTCCTGATTGCATGGCAATCTAGGAATTCTTATTATAAAAGTGATACCAATTGCGTGATCTACCATAACCCCAGACAGTGGACAGAACTGGCGAGGCGGCACAGTAATTTTTTTCTGAACAAACCACCATACGCCTGAGGCTATATTTCCTCGCCCAGACACGTGCAGATACAGGAGGCGGGCGGCGTACATAAATTATACACGTGCTCATTTGTACTTGTGTCCTAATTAATATATATACTTGCACATATTACGTGCCTAAAGAAGTCGTGATTCATCCCTGCTGATACCATATCCCTAGTTGACCTTGAGACAGACGCATACAGGGCCAAAAGTTCCTTTTTGTCTCCGAACACTTTTACACTTTCGATATTGACCGCGTCGCCCGCTGGTCCTTCCATATACGACATAATTATTTTTTTTTGGGGTATTTCTACACGCAACGCCCACTGGAACCACGTTGGAGTACATTCCATACGCCCGGTTTAGACCACTTTAATGTGTATCCCACTCCGGAACCCACTTTGATAACGCACCATTGACAGGAGCGGATGCAGAGGCAACCTCCGCAATCAGACACGAGGTTAACGTCAGCTTTACTAGGACAACACCCAGCCACGATAGGTTGAAGAACACCGCATCCAGATACGAAGTATCGAAGCAGACATCAGGACGTCTGGCGGGCATTTTTACTGCCGATGCCGGTCCCAACAAAGCTTTCTACAACTCCGCGTTTCCGGCTGAGGAGCACCGCGGGATGTTCCAGCTATAACATACACATCTTTAAATCCTTCAAGCAGCAGCAGCTATAATTTCTTCACGCAGTAGCATCTAAAAAGTATAAATATAAAAGATAAAAAGCTATATGGGTATTATTACACCTATTATCCAGGTAATGAATTTTTAGTCATTTTACTATATCTGTGAATTCCTGTGGGGGCATATAAGCTCAACCACTTGGCCATAAATCCATTGGCGAGCCTGTCATTGCTAAGTACCCTAAGGTACGACACCAATTACCACGGACGGTGGTACATCCGATATCGCATAGTGGACAGTTATATGATGGCTTGGTGCCACACCCACTATATTTTTTTTTTGTGCGTTATATATATAATGTGTATTGTTTTAGATGTGTTATTAGTGTATCTAGTGCAGCATAGAGGATAGGTTATTACTATCAATGAAATTGCGTTATTGAAAACCTCAACTACGTATCGAAGAAAAATTTATTTCTTTTGAAACCATAGTATCGCTAGGTCATACGTGTGTATTCATATTGCAATCGGTTTGGTAATCATTTGATTACTTGAAGCCCGTACTTACAGTCATTTCGTTGCGAGACTTACGGAGTGAGAACTACCAGTTTCTTTGAAACTTGGTAGATAATTTCGAATTGTCAATAAACTGTAGCACTTCTTTTAATTTCATTTTTTATTTTCGATTTACACTGGTGGTGGGCAAAATCGTATCGTCACCTCCAAGTGGTGCCTGCTGGATAGCCGAAAGGTGAACTAACGATGAACGTTGGATCCATCGGATCCATAGGTTGTAGATACCTGAGTTATCTTCTCAGGAACTAGGAGCAAGAAGAAAGAGATACGCTCTGAAGATCCAACCACCACAAAGATCTATATGTCATGCACAGGCCTCACAAGCCGGTCATGAAAGGAAAACTCGATTGTGATGAAAACCGCAGAAAATGCCTCGGATGAAAGAACCAAAAATGTTGACGACCCCCCCCCCGCAAACGAAAAACGGACAACGATTTACGCATATGCACGTGGAATGTGCGTACGCTAAACAGGCCGCGTAAAGCCGAGCAGCTAGCCGAGACCCTCGCCAGTCTCAACGCTGATATAACAGCCCTGCAGGAGATGCGATGGGATGGACCGGGCCTGAGAATTACGGAGGACTGTAATTTCTATTATGGGAAATGCCACCTTGATGGGAGATCGCGCTTGTTTGGGTGCGGATTCGCTGTCAGAGGAAGACTTAGGCAAAAGGTCTTGAGCTTTCGCGAAGTCAGCGAGAGAGTGACAACGATCCGCATTAAGGCCAAATTCCACCACATAAGCCTAATTAGCGCCCATGCCCCTACAGAAGAGAAAGACGACGCTACCAAAGAATGTTTCTACGAGCTCCTCGCCAAAACTTATGAGCAGTGCCCAAAACATGACATTAAAATTCTTTTGGGAGACTTCAATGCCAAAATTGGGAGAGAGGACATCTTTGGTATGACGATCGGAAAACACAGCCTGCACGACACCACCTCCGACAACGGACTCAGGCTCATCGATTTTGCAGCGGGAAAAAACATGGTGCTGAGCAGCACGCGATTCCCACGTCCCGACATCCACAAGGGCACATGGCGATCCCCAGATGGTCGAACCTGCAACCAAATCGACCATGTTGTGATTGATGGAAGACACTCCTCCAGCATTATGAATGTCCGTACATTCCGAGGAGCAAACATCGATTCGGACCACTACCTAGTCGGTGCAAAACTTAGGGTACGGATCTCCATGGAAGTTCTTAGGCGAACACCGACTACACCTAGGAAATTCAATGTTGGACGTCTTCAATCGGAAGAGACCGCCGCTGCCTATGCCGACCGCGTATCCCTTGAGCTTGCGAGAAATCCTTCGACTGATGACATGAACCCGGAAGACCAATGGCAGCTATGTCAACAAGCCATAAGAAGTGCTGCGTCAGAGGTATTGGGCTTTTCACATCCACCCCCCAGAAACCCCTGGTTCGACTCCGAATGTGCTCAGGCAAACAAAGCCAAAACGGAGGCATACAAGTCGTGGCTCCAGAGAGATACTAGAGCATCCAGAAATCTCTATGTTGAGCGAAGGAAAGTTGAGAAACGTCTACTCAGGAGAAAGAAAAAAGAACACCAGCAACGCGAAGTCGAGGAGATGCAGATGTTTTTGCAGAAAAGAGGTACGAAACTTCTATAAAAAGGTGAAACAGTCTACATCCGGTTTCACAAGCCGCCCTGGGCCCTGCAAAGATCAGGATGGAAATACCATAGTGGAAACGCAGGCGATGTTAGCCATCTGGAGAGACTACTTTAACCGGTTGCTAAATGGCGATGACAGCCAAGATCCCGCCCAAGATCAACTTGTTCCAGTTAATCTAGATGACGACCACGAACTACACCCGCCCGACCAAAATGAAATCAAAGTAGCCATCACCAGACTAAAGATGAATAAGGCAGCTGGATGTGATGGCCTTCAAGCGGAGCTTTTTAAACACGCTGGAGATGACCTGGTCAGGAGCATACACCAACTCATCTGCAAAATATGGTCGGAGGAGAGTATGCCCGATGAGTGGAATCTCAGTACCATCTGCCCGATTCACAAAAAAGGAGACCGCCTCCTCTGCGCCAACTATAGAGGCATAAGCCTTTTAAACATCGCCTATAAGATCCTGTCCAGCGTTTTATGTGAACGTCTCAAGCCGTTTGCTGACGACCTGATAGGTCCTTACCAATGCGGCTTAGGACCTGGAAAATCTACCACCGACCAAATATTCACATTACGCCAGATCCTGGAGAAAACCCAAGAGTATAACATCGACACCCACCACCTGTTCGTCGATTTTAAAGCCGCCTACGACAGTGTTAATAGAGTTGAACTGTATCGTGCCATGTCTAACTTTAGAATCCCTGCTAAACTGATCCGCCTTATCAGGATGACGTTGGAGAATGCTCGTTGTTCCGTCCAAGTTGGTAGAGATTCTACTGAAACCTTCGAAACCACCAGAGGGCTAAGACAAGGTGACGCACTGTCGTGCAGCTGTTTTAATATTGTGCTTGAAAATGTGATACGGAGCACCCATGCCAGTACATCAGGCACCATTTTCAATAGATCGACACAATTACTTGGGTTTGCTGACGACATAGACGTGATAGGAAGAACAAAGCGAGCAGTAACCGGTGCTTTCACTACTATGGAATCAGCAGCAAGCAGAATGGGGCTGAAAATGAACGAGGACAAGACGAAGTATATGCTTTCATCAACAAAAGTCCAATCCCACCACCGACTTGGTCAGAACGTAACCATTGATAGGTATAACTTCGAGGTAGTCAGTGAATTTGTCTACCTGGGCACTGCTGTAAACACAGGCAACAACATCAGCGCTGAAATCAAACGCAGACTAACTCTTGCTAATCGCTGTTTCTTTGGGCTGAGTAAGCAATTGAGAAGTAAAGCCCTATCGAGAAGAACCAAGGTGACACTGTACAAAACACTCATCATCCCGGTCCTGCTTTATGGTGCAGAAGCATGGACCCTATCCCAATCGGATGAAAATTCACTTGGAGTCTTCGAGAGAAAAGTTCTGCGTACGATCTATGGTCCTGTCTGCGTAAATCGCGAAAACAACGTTTGGAGAAGAAGATATAACAATGAACTGTACGAGCTGTACAGCGACATAAGCCTAGCCAGAAAAATTCGAATCCAAAGACTAAGATGGCTGGGCCATGTAGAGCGAATGGACATCGACGCTCCAGCTCGTAAAGTCTTCAACGCCAAACCCGAGGGAGTCAGAAGCCAAGGTAGACCTCATCTTCGATGGAGTGACCAGGTAGAGGGAGACATCCGTCAACTTGGAGTACGAAATTGGAGACAGCAGGCTAGAGATCGAGCCGGCTGGAGTGGCATTCTCAGCAAGGCCTTGGAGTACCACGCTCCAGTGGCGCCAACATAAGTAAGTACTGGTCGTAGAGACAACATCACTCCCCTCGTCGGTAGCGACCACATACACTTGCGTAATCAACGCCGCGTTCGCGTTTAAAGCTCATTTTTGAAATATTTCTGCACTTGCAAACAGTCTACACTGTAGTAGAAAGTAGACTAAATCTTTTTGTTCGTTTATCGTGTAACATTTGTTTTACTACGTGTTTAGTATACCCGAGTACCTTACGTAAAGAAGTCATTGTGTCTGTCGTATCTGCGACATATTTAAAGGACACTTGACGATAGCTAATGCGCCTGATTAAGCGCCAATATCGTGCATTTGATCTAACTTCATTATCAATATCTGATGATCTATATAGGAAGTTAGAACTACAAATTATTATCAACATAAATATTACCTATTACCTTTACTTTATAAACCCTTTCAGCTGTTGCAGAAGTGCACTTCCGGAACAACGAAAAGCGGACAACAAAGCTACCCCATTGGTAGAAACATATTTACATTTGTATTCACTATATTGAATTTTACCTTTTTGATTTGATAATATTTTACCTATATTGAAATTGCTATCGATCATATAGATGGAATACAAATTGTATTTCACTTATATGTGGTATTTTGAATTATATTTACCCCGCCTATATATATATTAATTTGGGAGAGTCACCTGGTTCAAAGTTTTTCTTTCTTTGACGGGTTTAACGTCCTTTCTCTTGGGTATACGCTTAGTAAATATTACTCCGGGAAGGCTTCGTGTTTCCTTGTTCGTGTTAGTAATCGATTTTGTTTTGTTTTTAAATAAGATTCTCACGTTATAATAAATCTTATCGTTACACGACATTTAGACCGCGTTTCGGTTTATACCTTTTTTTTATTATACCTATACGACGATAAGATTTGTCGACACATTTAGAATTTCGTTTTCATGAATTGTTACAGTTATCAACCTCGGTTGGCGTTTTACTTCACGCCTGTTAATATTGATAACACTTTTGTTTGGAAGGACATCTCACATAGAGCTACCATTGATATGTTTACAATAGTTTTCGTTTATTGAAATTCTAGAATTACTTTCAGACTTTAATACATATATTATCTTAACTTTGAAGGTTAACAGACTTAAGTATCTAAAGTATTTTCTCTTGGTATTCAGAATTTTAGTTATCATACATATAATGTTGCTTTTTTTCTTACTTTTGTTGTTGAATCAAGATATTAAAGATAAATTGTTGAAACAAAGATTAAAGAAAAACCTTAGATTCATCCTTATAGTTATTAAAAAAAAAAATATAACATCCAATCCTGTTAGATTTAAGTTTTGAATAATAAATTTAATAAGCAGTTATTTTTATAACGTTTTAAGAAAAATTTCACAGTCTTTTTTTTCTAAGTTGAATATTTTTAGTCAAGGAATTTCAGATCCTTCATGATGACGGTTTAAGTTTTTATAGGGAGGGTGGTAACCCTCGAACTTCGCGTTTGGAACATGGTGGTGTGCGTCTAGAGCTTCTTTCTTAGATGCAACGTTTAAAGTCTAGGTCATGGCATCCTGTTTAGGTACTATGAGTTAGGAGGGAAGAAGAGTCAAGCAAGCTTTTTAGCTTGCTTTTCCATTTATGGGGCTGCCCGTAACAAGCCAAGGATACTATCGGAGAGTTGATTTCGGTAGTATAATTGGGTGGGTTGAGAGACCAGGAGGATCAGTCGACATCTTCGATCCTCCCTCCCCGCAAGGTTAGACACCTCTTTATCTACTTTCGACACAACACCGTGGCAGTCGAATGATAAGATATTAGAAATGTGCCATAGCAACCACGATAACCTATGGTTTGCTTTACTAAAATACTTACGTGTAGCGTTCGGTGGGTGAACATAATAATTCCATCCGAAATCTTTTCTTCTGTTCTACGTCTTCACTCAATAATTCCTAAGAGGTGCGATCAAGAATCTTTTCTCACTTTTCATTCAATTCTAGTAAGTCTTAACGACATTGATTATGAGGGCCCTTAAGCACATTAACATTACTATTCGAACTCGAACATCGGAGTTCAACGGTCGGCAGGGAAAAAAAAGAGGTAACACCGGTTGTGTAGATCCCGGAGCAAGTGCCCACGGCCTGGCTGAGCTAACTGTGGCTAGGGTACTGCCGGCAACCGCGACGGTCGATCTCAACCACGACCCTACGTTGTCGCATGCCGTTCTTGTTAACTGTTCTTCGCGAATTATAGGCGAGAAAGTGGGCGTTGCCGACTTAGGGTTGCTTCCATCCCAACAGCACAGAGACGGATGACGGTTACTAGACGCCTGGGCGCAAACTGGAGTAGAATCTCTGGGAAATAGTTGAGGATTTTGAGTTAGCGCCTCAAGTCTAATTACGTTCATAGGGGGATTTAAGTAGGGTCCTTGGTTTTTTGGTGTAGGCTACTGTATAAAGAAGCTGCAAAGGGAACATCTGGTACTTGTGGCGGATAGGCGTGAACATGCTGTCGGATACCCTCTAGGCTGTTCTGCGGGACTTTGCAGTCACCACCTATGGTAGGCTGATGGATGGATCACGCTTCTGTGATGGGGATGGTTAGGGAATTTGAGAAGATGGGAAGAGGAGCAGGAAGAGCAGGAGGCCGTGTTAGCGAAGTGTAAGTATGTCTAAGATAGCGTTGCTGGATACACCGATAAACGGGTGGATGACGATGGTGATGCTGTTCCTTGGTATAGGAGTCAAGGAAGTATGGGGGTACTTGTCTCTTCCGGCTTCTTCTTCGGTTTGTGTTGCTGATGGGTTTGGTTTGGAACTTGGGTATCCCTAGGATATTTGGTGAAGAGTTTCGACGCCCACCGGCCATTCAAATTTTTCTTTTATTTTTCTTTTAATTCCTTTATTTACGTTACAAAATTATTTAATTATTCAATAAAAAATTTAAATGAAAAGAATCAGATTATTAATTTCAAAATCTGTGGATATCTTAATTTTGTTGATGAATCTTCCCTGGGCGTTTTATATTTTCCACTCAAGTATAGAGCTCTAAGACTTAGGCTCTACAGTTAAGTACTGAACACATTTTTAATAGCTATGTATATATATTTTTTTATAATTGTGGCTGTTGGATAAAAGTTGATAAAGAAACCGAAATAATTTTATACTAATATTAATTTTTAAATGATTTTGCCCCCTCCTCCTGATTGTCATCCTGAGTAAGGACTTGACGGGGGTGCATGCAACGGACTAAAGAAAGGGGTGCAGGGACTGGCATGCACGCGCTTGGGTTTCTGGCTTATCTCAAAGTTAGTTTACAATCTCAGCAACCAAACAGACATACAGAAAAAAAATGAGTTAGTGAGAATATTTTAACAAAACACTATCTCAATCCTCACCCGATTGTATTGGTCACAAAATAAAAATACTTGCATGCAATCGGTAGCCAATAAAATTTGAAACT
Source organism: Platycheirus albimanus (assembly GCA_916050605.2). Lineage (NCBI taxonomy): Eukaryota > Metazoa > Arthropoda > Insecta > Diptera > Syrphidae > Platycheirus > Platycheirus albimanus. The sequence continues at coordinate 97,965,613 of OU696696.1, read as the reverse complement.
CGACGGTTAAGGAGTTATTGCGCTTTAAAAAGGGCGGAAACTGAAAATCTTTCAAAATACGAAATTTTAGCCTTTTTTGGAAGCTTCATAGCGCTCGCCGTTCGTACTGGTTGTACAAAAATACTTCTCGCATCATATTTATAGGAAATTTTTTAAGCTACAAATTTGCATAATATGTATTTATTTTTTCGATAATAATAATAATAATTTTAACTATATGCCTGTAAGACCCAAGGTCTTTTAAATGCAATGCAATGCACGGCGTTAGTTAGAAGGAATAGAAAGATAGGAAATACACCAAAAAAAATTATGGGCAAAAAACTGACAAAAGTGCCGATTTTTTGTGGTTTTTCCAGGATTTTGAAGGGAGCGTGGTTGTGGAAATTTGGAATTTGCATTACCAGCCATACCATGTAACATATCAAAAATTTAGAACTACCCGACCTTTTGTAGGGTAAAATGTCATGCTGTGCCATATTAAATGTACGAAAAAATAATAAATTGGCATGTTCAAGCGTAAAGCTGACGTATAATCCACCACGTTACAGTCAGCTGACTTTGTGTTTTCTTTGAAAAACCTAATAAGCTATACTTTGACAAAGTTTCAGTCGGAAGGAAATGACTGACATTTTTTTTTCGACGTGTTTGGGCGGGTACCCCCGCTCAACCCACCTACGGAACCGCAGCTGACGTTCACGAGGTTGTATGATACAACTCTCTGATGCATTCCACTAAATACCGCTTGAGAGGAAGTTGGTCATGAAAATGGACTATAACGAAGTTTATGAAAAATACATTGAATGCATTGAAATCATAAATAATCAAAAGGAACCAAATGACGAACTTCTGATCCTCGGCGATTTTAATCTATCAAACTTAAATTGGACACAAACTACAGATTGCAACTTTTTATCTCCCGGAAACCTATCTACTTCAAACGAAATTTCAATCATCGACGGTTTAGCCTCATGTGGCAAACTCAATTCAATCCGAAACAGTTTCAATAAACTACTGGATCTTTTTTTCGGAACCAGTAAGCTCCGACGTAGCTGTAACTCCGGCTGACTTATTATTATTATTATTATTATTTATTATTATTATTCATTCTTTATTCTTGATACACTTAAAGATAATTACAATTTGTATGTACTTAAAATTAAATTAAATTGAAATCAAGGAATAAATTAGTGACATTTTATATTTTTAAAGAAAAATAGAATTTAATGGCACATCAAAATAAATTAGGCAACATTAATGTATAAAGAGTAATGTGGGGTGAATAATTTCATGTTTACTTAAAAAATTTAAATAACAATTTATTAGGAAGCAAGAAGGCAAACAAAAGACAAAACAAAAAAAAAATTGCAGTAAAGAAACAGATAATTTTAATAATGCATTTTTAAATAACCACCAATTTGATTTAAAAAAAGAAATCTATAAAATTTAAACAAAAGACTATAAAACTTTAATTTGCTCGTGATTAAATTCAAGCCAGGATTTTATTTTTTTAAGGAAATGAGTCAATGATCTAATGGATCTTATATCAGCGGGAAGCTTATTGAAAATCCTACAGGAAACAACAGCAAAGGAGTTTTTGAAATGGGAAGATCGGAAGGAGGGGATAGTGACAACAAAACGAAAAGCACTACGCAAATAATGGAAGTCAGAGATCGGACTTTGTAAATAGCCACTTCGCAAAAAGAAAATTTTCAAAACTTTGAAATAGAACATGTGTTTTACAGGAAAAACATTTAATTTTTTAAACAATCCAAAAGAATGGGACAAACGGTTGACACCACAAATTTTTCTAATCGCAAACTTTTGAAGGACAGCTATAGGTTGAATCCTAGAATTGTATGAACTTCCCCAACAACTTAACCCATACTCTAATTTAGAGTGAAAAATTCCAAAATATACCATTCTTAGAGATTTGCCATTTAAGAATTTATCAAGACGATGCGTGGCACGGAGGGAGTACAAAAGGTACTGTTTCAGTTTGTTAATATGGTGAGACCAACTCATGTTTTGGTCAATAATGATACCTACGTATCTTAACTGATTGACAACTTCAATCTTGAAACAGGACGGATCGGAACTAAGGTCTGATTTGAACAAAACTTTCGAGCTGTTGGGTTCACAAACACAAGCAAGGTCACAATGACGATGACAATAAGTCATATGTAAAACTGTGTCACATAAGTTTAGTTTTATTGCTGATATTCAGTTTGTGAGCGGCAAACCACATCCTTAGCATATTAACATCTTGGTCAATATCAGCAATTAAGTTAAGTGGGCTAGTAGAAGCATATGCAATACCTAAATCATCTGCAAAGGCTTTGACTTTGCCAGAAAAGTTCTGTAAAAAAAGAGAGTTAATATAGACAAGGAATAACACAGGGCCAAGAACAGATCCTTGGGGAACGCCAAGGGTGAGAACATTACCCAAACTGAAATAAATAGGACGCAAACCAGTTTAAAATGAAACCTCGGAAACCTGCGCAGTACAATTTGTCCAAGAGAACGCTATGGTCAAACGTATCAAATGCCTTCGTAATGTCAACAAAGAGACCAGCACATGATTGTTTAGTATCCAAACCTTTGCTGATAAAGGAGTAGAATTCAAGGAGGGCATCTTCGGTGGAAAGACCTTCTCTAAAGCCATACTGGTCTTGGCTGAAGAAATTTATTTTCTTGAAGTATTTTAACATGCGATTTTTTATAGCTTTCTCGAAAACTTTTGATATAGACAATAGTAAGGAAATAGGCCTACAATTGTTTTTGTCCTTTCTGTTACCCTTTTTAAACATGGGAATCACATGAGCTACCTTTAGTTTTTCAGGAAAGATTCCAGTGGTGACACTTGTATTAAAAAACCAAAACATCGATTACGTTAAGCGCTATCTTCTTAAGTACTAGATTAGACATGTTATCATCTCCACATGAGTTAGAGTTATCTAATTTATTAATAATTTGAAGAATTTCAAGACCAGGAATTTGGTCAAAAACGAAACTATTACAATAAGACTTATCCTGAATCAGAGCGGAGTTAACACACCGTGTACATAAAACATTTAACGATGACAAGCTCCCAATAGAAAAAAAATAGTTATTGAACACATAAGCAATCGTTGTTGGATCAACCAAATCACAACCATCATCATTCAGAGTAATAGGGTTCGAAACATTTGAAGAATTAGCATTAATTATACTATTGATAGCATTCCATTCTTTTCTAGGGTTACCTAAAGAACTTTGAACTTTATTAGAATAGAACCTATTTCGTTGTGATTTGATGTCCTTAGTAACTTTTTTTACTTAAACTTAAGAAACGACTTCTTAAGTTAGCATTTAGTGGATGTTTTGAGCATTTTGAACGAAGCTTATTTTTAAGTAAGATTTTTTTCAAAAGACACTTACTTATCCAGGGTTTAAGTCTGGTTTCAGATTTTCTTAGGACTACTTCCTGACTACACGTTTCAAGGTGACTTTTCAGTATTTGTAAAAATACATCATAGCCTAAGGAGGCATTATGAACGGAGAGTACGGAATCCGAGTTTTGAAAGCGGAGATCAATGTTTAGTAGATCAAATCTGATTTTCACTAGCTTAGATTGAGAGGAATTTTGACAGTATCTCTTGTTTTTTAAATGACGGAATAAAATTCCAGTCATGCAATGATCTGAAATATTTAAATCAAAATTGATACCATTGCATTGATTCAAGGAAATATTATTTAGCCGAATGAATACATGGTCCAAACATGTATTTGAAGAAGGTCGAGTTGGCTCATTAATAAAGGAACTAAGTCCATGTTGAGCTGCCAAGGCAATATAAGAGTTAGAGATTAAGTTAGATACCAAAATACCGATGTTCATATCTCCTAATAAAACCAGATTTTGTATGTTTTCATGAGCTAAGCAATTTTCAAGCATTCGAAGGAATAACATACTATTTTGACTACTCAGTCTATAGATGCAAACAAAAAAATTCCTCACATACTTTTATCGACAACTCTAAGACATCAGCGCAAGACCAATTAAGACACCTAACTTCATACTCAATTGAGTCACGAATAAAAACTCCAACACCACCCGCAGAATAAGATTCATTGGTACACGAACAAAAATTATAACCGGAAATAGAATATGCATCACTTTCGTACTCAAAAATCCAAATTTCAGAAACAAATATAAGATCTGGTAGGTAAACCAGAGCTTCCAAATTACACACAAGCAAATCAAAGTTTTGCCTCAGACTCCGAATGTTCTGGTGAACAACAAAAAACGATTAAAGATCAAAAGAGGGTGAATTAAAAATACAATCATTAACGCTACGAAAAGTAGTGGGAAGGGAGTTGTTGTAATGATCGAGATAAAAATTATCGGAAAACATATTAGTAAAGTGTAAAAAATAATATATTTAATTATTCAAAGAACTTAAATCATTGAATGATCTTATTACAGCAACCCTTCCTTTGTCTACTTTACGCATCAGAATCTGACAGTTTTGGAACCATAAATATTTATATTTAAGCTCAACTTTCTTTTTCTTTGCTTCCATGAACAAGGCTCTAGGGAAACAATGATTTATAAATATTCTAGTATCACCACCAATAACATATAATGAAGAATTTAATTTCTTAACTGCCCGCTTACTCATCATAACTTTTTTTTTTTTGCATCTTGTGAAGAGAATTGGACACAAATGACTTCATTGTAGTAGTAGTAGTAGTAGTATTTGTTTATTAGTTTAGAAAACTTTTACAAAATAAATATATGAAATTTACAAAATTAGGTATGTATTTGAAAATATGTTGAAAATATGTTGACGGCTAATATATAAAATTAAATTTAAATAATGTTTATCTTTTGCAAATTATTTATAATGAAAATATACAGTTTTTGTTAAAATGTTTGTAATCGATGTTGACTTTTTAGTTCTTCAGGTAGACTATTAAAAAATAGAAGTCCTCTGTACATCAGTGAGTTTTGTGTGCTGCTTCTGTTGAATCTTTCCAGTCTAAAGTTGTTGCCCCTTCTTAGATTATATGGTTAAACGTCGGAAACATAAACCAAATTATTTCTCAAATATTCGGGGAGCAAATTTTCTCGAATTGTAAAGATGAAAACCATAGAGTTAAAGGTTAAATACTGTTTGACAGTCATCCAATTTAACGATTGAGTCATTATCGGAATTGGTGTGTATATATTACACTTTAAAATCATTCGCATTGCTTTGTTTTGAAGAACTTGTAGTCTGTCTTTTATTTCATTTGAACGCGTATACAAGAGCGTAGAACAGTAAGTGAAATGTGGTAACACTAGGGAATTGTATAAGAGTAAGGCTATTCTCATGTTCACAACACTCCTCAATCTTTTTAAATAATTAACTTTTTTTGAAATTTTCTTACAAATATAATCAGCATGTTCTTTAAATTTCAAATCACTGTCCAAAACAACTCCGAGGTATTTAAAACATTTGACGAAATCGATTTGCTCATTGTCCATAAAAACCGAGATGTTAGATCTGCAATTAAAGCTCATACATTTTGTTTTGCTAACGTTTAGCTTGAGTTTTTTAACTTTTAACCACTGACTTATATTAACAAGATCTTCATTTAAATGCACGATCATTTCATCTATGTTCTTTCCACTAAGGTAAATGAGTGTATCATCAGCGAACATTTTAACTTTGCAGTACTTTAAATTGTGTTTGATATCGTTTATATATATTAAAAACAGATACACTCCTAGTACAGATCCTTGAGGTACTCCTAACGTAACTTCCACTGCCTCTGAAAATTCATTATTGACTTTAGTTTTTTGAGTTTTTCCCGTTAGATATGAACGAAACCAATCCAGTTCTTTGCCTTGAATGCCGTACTCCCAAAGTTTTCTCAACAATATATTTCTATCAATGGTTTCAAATGCTCTTTTTAGATCCAAAAACACGACAATAACAGAATTACCGTCGTCAACGGCCTTCTTCCAGTCAAAAACTAAAAAATTAAGCGCTGTTTCACAAGAGTGACCACCACGAAAGCCAGACTGCTCCTCTATTAAAATATTGTTCTTCTCAAGATAATTGACTAGTTGATTCGCTACAAAGCGTTCTAATATTTTTTCATCTGAACTAAGCATGTTTACTGGACGGAACTCTTCACATTTATTCGTATTGCACACTTTTGCTATAGGTATTATCACAGACTGCTTCCAAGAACTTGGGAAAATACCAGTTTCTAATGAACTGTTTATAATTTTAAGTAAAATAGGACCGATTATTTCTAACGAATGGTAAATCATATCACAGCTTAATCCATTAAAGTCTTTTTTTTTATTGCACTTTCTTATTATATCATAGATTGTATTTATATCACAGTAATTGAAGTAAAATCTAGCAGGTACAGGTGTAGATATACAGTTATATTGCACATTTGGAATCGATTTATTTATTTCATCAACACTTTCCACAAAGTAGGTATTAAATTTGTTTGCTATCGATTTAGCTGAAGAAACTTTAACTTGACCAAACATAATTGATGCAAAACTGCTTTCTTTATTCTGATTTAAAATCATTGATTTAATGACCCTCCAAATTTTTTTTTGATCCCCACCTTTTGAAATAATTTGACTTTCTATATAACTGTTTTTTGCTGCAACAATTGCGGTTTTAAAACTATTTCTCTTTGTTTTATAATAATTCCAAAGAACTTGATCATTGGAATAAGCTGCTCGATTATATGCTGCTATTTTATTTTGTCTTAGTCTATCTAGTTCACCCGTAAACCAAGGCACTGAATTTTCACCTCGCCCTATCTTTTTTACAGTCATTTTTTGCAAACATTCAACAATTTTCAAATGAAACAAAGCGGACAAGTTCTCTAAGTTCTCGTTAAAATATAAGTCACTGAAATTCACCGAGCTAAGTAAGATATTCATAACGTCTGTTTTGTAGTTCACGAATGTTATAGTTCTTTTATTGCAACTGTCATGTTTCTTACTATTATTAATTTCGATTCGAATAGTTTCATGATCAGAAATCTTTTCATTATTGTCCATAATAACTTTCACATTACTCCTCTCTACACTTGTAAGTACGTAGTCAACTAAGGTCTTTGAACTATTTGTTATTCTTGTAGGCTGTGTTACGAGTAATTTCATTCCATGATCCGCGATAATACTGCGCATTGAGCTTTCATTGGGACTAGAAGTCAACATATCGATATTAAAATCACCTGCCACAATAACATTAAGCTCATCTTCCATTTGTTGCATCCACCAGTTAGTATAAAATGATTTAAATAGACTTACCGGAGTACTTGGCGATCTGTATAAAACGACTACAGCCCATTTAATATTGTTTATCCAAATATATAATTTCATGCACCAAATAGCTTCATTAATTTTTGACATGGTAATCATATTTACTTGTAAACATCTTTTTGAATAAACAATAACACCTCCTGTATGACGCGAATGCGATTCACGAACTGTATGTACATAGTTATTTATTTTTATTTCAGAAGCTTCAATATCACTTGTAATATGGGTTTCACTCAAAAAAATCAAGTCAGGCTTATGCTTTTTTATTAATAACTCGAGTTCCGATTTATTGCATAGAAGTCCTTGTATATTTAAATAATAAAGAATGGTTGAATTTGAATTTGATGATTCTTTTGTTTGCTACAACCAACGCCGTTTTTCAATAGAAAGCTTTCTTTTGAAAACTTCACAACTTTGGTCAAGTGCGTGATGATTTGTATCCAAGCCAACATTAAGGTCAGCATTGTACCGTGTACAATTCACACATTTCAATACATCGGATTGACAATCCAAACCATCTCCTTCATGCTCCTCGCCACACTTAGAACACACTTTCTTTTGCCGACAGTCTTTTGCAATGTGGTTAAAACCCAGACATTTATAACATCGTTTAACATAAACTGCATCACTAACATCACATCTATCCCAACCTAAACTTACAGACCCGATTTTTATTATCTCATTGAAACTTTCGCAATCCAACTCCACAACTGCAGTAAAAGAGTTATATCTTTTATTCTTATTTTTCCAAATTGCCTTCACATTTAATTCTTTATCTTTTAAGATTGCATTTTGTTTCTTAAGGCAATTTATTATTTCATTTTCATTCATCTCTTCCGAAAAATTATAAATGCGAATCCGAGGCTTCCCGGCCATTTTATTCACACTATAAGATGCGCCAAGTTTTGATTGAACGTCACCTTTAAATTTTTCAACCGAATTATCGTTATCACAATTATTGTTATAATAGCTCCACTATTAAGCTTTTTAATTCCCGAAATCTGAATACCGCATTCCTCAGGTTTTAAATTCGATTTCAAATCAGCTTCCGTTTTGTCCGCACTTTGATAATTATTTGGTTTAACTACTACCGCACTTTGTTTTTTAATAACTTCAGCGAACGATTTTTGCTTATTATCGGAGACAACCGCCTCCTTTTACTTTTTTTATTTCAGCTATAACACTCTTTTCATTGAAGCTCTTAACACCACTTTCCAATACTCTTTCCACTTTTTTATCAAAGGAAGCAAGATCATTTTTTATCTCATTTAAATTATCCAAGACAGTTTGCAATGATTTAATTTTTTCTTGACAATGTTCGCATAAAATTACAACACATTTAGAAGCTTGCAGAGCTTTCACCTCATAATTTGACAGATTCAAACATTTAAAATGAAACGCCTGGCAACATCCTCCTTTACATATGACATACTCTGATTGAAGAGTAGTTTTTTTACAATCTGCACAATTAGACATTTCACTCAAGACTCAACACTAGTACACACGCGCTCGAGAGAGGTTTACCGGTAGAGTTCGCACAACCGTTCTTTTAATATAATATTTTCAATGACAAAATTAAAATAATGTTTTCAGTTTATTAAACAATAAATGATTTTGATATGATCTTCAATAATTGATCAATGAAAACACCACCGTATTCTACAATATAAAAATACAACTTTTAATTAATACCGCCGTTTAACGCGAGAAATATTATTAATTTATTAGCCGTCTAACAACAATACTTCCACTCAGCTCAACACATAGTGTGTGTTTTGTTGTTGCCATCATCGGAACCAGATGGGTGGGCAGTTGCACTCTTTGCAGGTGTACGTTTAAAATAGCATTGCTGAATATCATCTTCGGAGAGACACATCCAGTGCATTTTTTAATATTTTGTGTACACACTCAGAGGCATTGTTGTTATTGGCGTTAGGCACACCAGTTATCTCAATAGTGTTCTCTATAATCTTCGGCTCTCTCCAGTTTAATCTACTCTCTAGACTGAATACCTTTGCTTTTAAAATTTGATTTTCCTCTTTAAGTTGATTAACGGTGGAGAGGAAATTACAATTTATTTTTTTCAGCTGCAATATTTCTTCATAGAGGAGCTGCAAGGTTATTTTGTTGTTGGGTAGGTCATTGACATCACCTGAGTCAGAACCAGTTCTTGGCCTTTTATGTACATTCTGCAAATGAGTATGTTTATCATCGGGAATAGACACTTTCATAATGTGAAGAACATTGCGGGGCGGTGGAGGGAGACAAAGATTCTCCCGCCACTGATGGCAAGGTAGCAGTATTTTGTTGTTGTGGAAGACTGGTACTGGAACACTTGTCACAACGGAATGGATTATTTTGATCGGCTAATAATCCGTCGGCTGAATTAGAATTAGCGCAAGAGAGATGAGTGAACAAATTACATATGGCACACGCAATTTTAGTGACACAATTGCGTCCAATTACTTTATTGCAAACTAAACAATGCATTATGTAATTAATGCAGGTGACGAGAAGCTCGGTTAAATTTAGTTGAAAAAACTGCGCACCCCACGACACTCACTAAACACGTCCGTTCACTTCAACGTTCAACGTTCAAACGTAATTAGACGAAGATAGAAACCATTCTGCGTTAGATATATCGATAAATGTAAACATATTGTTACATGAATAGTGTTTGTCTCAACTACAGTTTTATGAATGGTTTTTGTTTCTACTACAGAAATATTACTATATGGTTTTTGTCTCTACTACAGTAAAATGCTGAATAATTCTGCTGAATGATTCTGCTGAAATAACAATGGGGAATTTGAAAGCTCTGAAAGCTTTCAAAGCATCTCGACAATTCCGAATGGTTGGAGACTTAGACTGTTCGGGAAACTTTGATCCCAAGTATAAATAGGACATTTTATTCGGAAATGGACACAGTTTTCATTTTAACCGTGGTAACGAATAAATTGTGAATAATTAGTGGTGCTAAGATAAAGAAATAAATAAAGAGTTTGAACTTAGATAAAAGTGAGTTTCATTTATAGAGATAGTAGTGGTGATTGAAAAATAAAGGAAAATAAGTTTTATTTTCGAACCCAAGACTAAAAATATTACAGTGGTGTCAGAAGTGAAATAAAACTTAGGAACATAATTACTTTGAACAAATAGAAGTGAAAAGTGATAAAGTGACTATGGGTAAACTGGTAAATGCCCTTAACTTGATTGAACTTAGAGCAGTGTTAAAGAGTCGGGGTCTTCCTACTGCTGGAACCAAAAATGACCTCATTATTAGACTGCAAGAAAATATGACTCAGCAAAACGAAAATCCGGACACATTCCTCGTGGATGTTGAAATTGAAGAGGAACAAGAGCATGTAAGTAATAGTTCCGACTTGTCCAATATGATGGCTCTTCTTCTTGAGCGTTTTCAAGAGCAAAGAAACGAACAAAAGAATGAACAAGCGAAACTTCTAGAACGTTTTGAAACACAAGAGAAGAATCTTGTAGACCAGAAAAACCTCCTTGAAGGAAAGTTCTCTGACATTGAAAGCAAGTTTGTTGCTGCTGACGAGCATCTCGAAAGCATCGAAAAACAAATTTTGACTGTAGATGAAAGGTTCGAGAAAGTTGAAGACAAATTCGAAAAATATGCAAAGGAGTTGGACAAGGTAAGAAAAATTAAAATTAGAGAAAGTTCTGGTGACTGCATGCGAAGAAAGGAAATGCATCCGCCAACTTTTGATGGACAAACTTCTTGGACGATCTACAAAAGACAATTTGAAGCAGCTGCGACAACAAATGGCTGGGACAACGAGGAAAAGTTTGTTGCACTAACGCTTGCTCTCAGAGGACCTGCTGCAGAACTGTTGCAAACAATACCAGCAGAGTTACATGGCAACTTCAAAGCTCTTACTCAGGCGATTGAAAAACGCTTTGGAGATGGCCATATGCAAGAAGTTTTCCGGGTCCAACTTAACACCAGGGTTCAGAAAAGAGGTGAGACTCTTCAACAGCTCCAAGCAGACATCGAACGCCTCGCTCATCTGGCATATCCAACGGCAGGTGAGGAAATTATTAACCAACTTGCTGCTGAAGCATTTGTCCGTAGCTTAGCTGATATCAACCTACAGCGAGCAGTACAAACAGCCGGAAAACGGACGCTTCCTGAAGCATTAGCGTTCGCCCTCACCATGGAAGCAGTAGAACAGGCTTCTCAGAGCATTCATCGGGTAAGAGAAGTAACTGTAGAGGAGTGCACTTGCCAGAGAACAACATTCCAGAGCAACTCCCGTGATGGACCTCTTCGATGATGGAACTGCAAGAAGACCGGACATCTCCAGCGTCAGTGTCGTATGTCATTAAGAAGAGGAGTTTGTCAACATTGTGGCAGTAGGAAGAACAGCCAAGAAGACTCATAAAACCCCTGCTGCAACTGTTCCCCACCCGGGAAAACGAGTAATAACCAACTTCACAGGGCAGAAACTGGTTCCGGGTATCGATGGCCCTAGAACAACGATCCAGGTCTCGCAGACTAAACGAGACAATAAAAGTCTGACAGTGGAAGCAGCTATAAGTGACAAGAAATATGTTGCAACTATCGATACCGGTGCCACCGCCTCCATTGTAAGAAGAGACGTGGTGAAGATGACGTGGCTACACAACACCAATAGCTACTGTCTGAAGACGGCAACAGGTGAGTCAGCTAAAGTATATGGGGAAGTTCGGCTAGTGATTCGATTGGCAGAACTGGAGTTTTCACATAAATTCCTAGTGGCAGATATTTGCGACGAGTGCATCATCGGAATCGACTTCATGAAAGCACATGGAGTAATTCTGGATATCGGTAACCAGGTTCTGAAATATAGAAATGTCGAGATTCCGATGATCTATGGTAACGAAAACTCATCAACCCTGAGAACTGTCGTCAAAGAAGATCTACGCCTGCCTCCCTCTTCAGAAGTCTATGTTTGGACAAATATAAAATGCGATTCAGGGAACCATCGATACCTTTTTCTTTTTGTAGAACCGGACTCTGAACAACGTTCCCAAAACTACATCGTGGGAAAAACGCTTGCCGCATCTAAGAACAACATGGTGCCTGTAAGAATAGTGAACATCAAACCTTATGAAGTCAACCTTAAAGCAGGAGAAGTTATTGGACAATGTGGTCCAGTGGCAGCAATAACAAGAATCACCGATGAAGAAGTACGAAATCCTGTAGAAGTCAACTTTTTAAGGTCCAAAATTCTAAAATCCTGCAAGCTAAGTCAACAACAACAACAGGTTGCTGGAAGCCTTATTCATGAGTTTGCTGATATTTTCGCTTCAAACCATACGGAAGAACACAATTGGTGCAACATCGCATCGATACTGGTGATGCAAGGCCAATCCGTCAACCTGCAAGGCGCCTTCCACTAGCCAAACAGGCGGAGGTTATGGATATGATCTCGACGATGCAGAAAGAAGGTTTGATCGAGAATTCCAAAAGCCCTTGGGCATCACCAGTGGTCCTAGTCAAAAAGAAGGATGGAAGCACCCGGTTCTGCGTGGATTACCGAAGGCTGAACGATGTCACAAAGAAAGACAGCTACCCTCTGCCCAGGATCAGCGACACTCTGGATGCAATGGCAGGAGCTCAATGGTTTTCAACTTTGGACCTGAAAAGTGGGTACTGGCAGGTGGAAATTCACCCAGAAGATCGAGAAAACCGCATTTTCGACAGATAATGGTCTGTGGCAATTCAAAGTTATGCCCTTTGGCCTGTGCAACGCTCCGGCAACATTTGAGCGTTTGATGGAATGCGTTTTACAAGGGCTTACTTGGAAGACATGCCTGGTTTACTTGGACGATGTCATCGTTTTTGGGAAAACATTTGACGAACACTGCAGGAACTTGAGAGAAGTTTTCCGAAGGCTTCGAGAAGCTCATCTTAGGTTGAATCCAGACAAATGCACCTTTTTCAAGACTGAAGTGAAATATTTAGGACATATTGTCTCGTCTCAAGGGGTTCAAACCGATCCAGAGAAAGTGGAATCTGTGAAGAACTGGCCAACTCCACAAGATAAACATCAGCTGAGAAGTTTCCTTGGGTTAGCCACATATTACAGACGATTCGTGAAAGACTTTGCTGGAGTTGCGAAAAGCCTGCACCAACTCACAGAGAAAGGAAAACCGTTCAAATGGTCAGGTGAGTGCGAGAAAAGCTTCCAGGAACTAAAAACACGCCTCTGTAACGCTCCAGTTCTGGCATATGCTACTCCTGGGAAACAGTTCATCATCGATGCAGACGCAAGCAACGTTGGAATTGGGGCTGTTTTGTCCCAAGTTCATGATGGCCAAGAAAAGGTAGTAGCATATTACAGCAAAGTGCTCTCGAAGACAGAAAGGAACTATTGCGTGACCAGGAGGGAACTTCTAGCTCTGGTACTAGCTACAAAACATTTTCATAAGTACATCTATGGGCAGAAATTCCTCCTTAGAACAGACCATGGAGCGCTAAGGTGGCTTTTGAACTTTAAAAATCCCGAAGGACAAGTAGCAAGGTGGATTGAGAGGTTGCAGACATACCACTACGAGATTCAACATCGAAAAGGAAAACTACACTCCAACACAGATGCATTATCCCGACGACCATGTAAATCGAACTGCAAGCATTGTTCACGTCAGGAAGAAAAGGATTCCCTAGTCACTCAACGAGTGAGAGTCGAGCCCATTGCCGGCTGGAGTAACGAGGAAATTAGGAATGCTCAACAAGAAGATTCTGACATTGAACCCATCCTTGCATGGAAAGAGCACGAGGAGAAACCACAATGGGTTGACATTTCCGATAGAAGCCCGGTGCTAAAAGCCTATTGGGCTCAATGGAACTCTCTCCATGTACAAGAAGGTGTACTCAAACGGAAGTGGGAATCCGCAGATGGCAAGTCCTATGTGATGCAGGTAGTTGTGCCTCGGTCCAAAGTCAATGAAGTTCTCCGTGAGATGCATGATGGCACTTCTGGAGGCCATTTGGGAATTAACAAAACACTGGAAAAGATCCGAGATCGTTTCTACTGGCTTCATGCAAAAGAAGACGTCGAAAGATGGTGCAGGAAATGTGACACTTGTGCTGCTACAAAAGGACCAGGCAGAAAAATTCAAAGTGCGATGCAGCAGTACAACGTTGGAGCACCCTTCGAAAGAATTGCAATGTATATTGCAGGTCCTTTTCCTGAAACCAACGATGGAAACCGATATATTCTCGTGATCATGGATTACTTCAGCAAGTGGCCTGAAGCGTTTGCCATTCCAAACCAAGAAGCAAAAACGGTTGTGGATCAGATTGTCTTCAATTGGATAAGTAGATTTGGTGTACCTAAAGAACTCCATTCTGACCAAGGGAGGAACTTCGAGTCAAATATCTTCCAACAGGTTTGCTCACTCCTTGGCATTCATAAGACAAGGACAACACCGCTGCATCCACAATCAGATGGAATGGTAGAACGGTTTAACAGAACGCTCAAAGAACACCTTTTCAAAGTAGTGGAAGACTGTCAACGAGACTGGGACCGATGCATTCCACTGTTTTTAATGAGCTATCGGAGCGCAGTTCATAGCACTACAGGACATACTCCTTGGGAAATTTTGTTTGGTTCAACAATGCGACTACCAAGTGAAGTGAAATTTGGATGCCCTCCAAATGAGCCACAAAGCCAAGAGGAATATGTAGACGATCTCAAAAAGAGACTCATGTACATTCATGAAAGGACCAGAACAAAGATAAAGGATGCCAGTGATCGCATGAAAACATGTTATGATGCACATGCAACGACGACAGGGTTTCAAGTGGAAGATCTTGTGTGGTTATACAACCCCCATCGGAAAAAGGGACTGTCACCGAAGCTCCAGCAAAATTGGGAAGGCCCTTACAAAGTTGTCACCAGAATCAATGATGTTGTTTACCGCATTCAGAGAGGTGTTAGAGGCAAAATGAAAGTTGTTCACAGGGACCGACTATGCCGCTACAATGGCCAGGGAAGTGATAGACTTGTTCGGGACAAACAATCTTAAGAAGGGGCAATGTTACATGAATAGTGTTTGTCTCAACTACAGTTTTATGAATGGTTTTTGTTTCTACTACAGAAATATTACTATATGGTTTTTGTCTCTACTACAGTAAAATGCTGAATAATTCTGCTGAATGATTCCGCTGAAATAACAATGGGGAATTTGAAAGCTCTGAAAGCTTTCAAAGCATCTCGACAATTCCGAATGGTTCGAGACTTAGACTGTTCGGGAAACTTTGATCCCAAGTATAAATAGGACATTTTATTCGGAAATGGACACAGTTTTCATTTTAACCGTGGTAACGAATAAATGGTGAATAATTAGTGGTGCTAAGATAAAGAAATAAATAAAGAGTTTGAACTTAGATAAAAGTGAGTTTCATTTATAGAGATAGTAGTGGTGATTGAAAAATAAAGGAAAATAAGTTTTATTTTCGAACCCAAGACTAAAAATATTACAATATGCAAGGCATCCACTAATTCTAATGAAAAACTTGAATTTAATTTAAAAAAAATGTAATTTTGATCTTCTTGATAATTTATTAAGCAATGTAAACTGGAATCAATTGTTTCTTAACTGTACTGTAAATGAAATGTGTTTAAAGTTATATAGCCAACTTTTCGACTGCTTATATAAAACTACTCCCTTACGAAATAATATTACAAAATCGAATAATCCTCCATGGTTTGACCATCACATTAAAAATCTGAAAAATAGAAGAAACAAAGCTTGGCTAGTTTTTAGTAAATCCAGAGCTGATGAGGATTATAGCATTTACTCGGAACTAAAAAATATGTTTGTAGAATACTCGAATGCCTTATACTCTAATTATGTTTCAAAAATTGAGTGAATTAAGACACAGCCCTAAAAACTTTTGGAACTTCGTCAGTAGTAAAAGGAATACAGATGGCTACCCCAACTCTATGTCCTTCAAAAATGTAACCAGTAACGACTCAAGTGATATACCAAACATGTTTGCAGATTTCTTCAAAGATGCATATTTAGTTAGCAATTCCGATGAACCCATGGTTAATAACTGTTCGCAACAAAACTATTCACACCATAATACGATTAATTTTACTATTCAAGAAGATTCTATAGTCCAAACAATCCATGAACTTGATAACTGTTTCAGTCCGGGTCCTGATGGTGTACCATCATGTGTTTTTAAAAATGATGTACGCCAATTATCCTACCCTCTGTTTATTATTTAACGAATCTCTTAAATGCTCAATCTTTTCCCCATTGTGGAAAAGTGCTTTAATTAAACCTATTTATAAAAAAGGACCAAAAAATGATATCGCTAACTACCGTCCCATTGCTAAGCTATCTGTTATTCCAAAAATGTTTGAGTCTCTTATTTGTAACATCTTGTCGTTTAACTGTAGATCTGTCATTAGTGAAAGTCAACATGGTTTCGTGAAAAATAAGTCTACCGTTACAAATATGTTCCACTTTACGTCTTTCTGTATTGATTCCTTTGAAGATCGGCAGCAGATAGACTGTTTGTTTACTGACTTTAGCAAAGCATTTGACAAATTGTGTCATAAAACTCTATTGATAAAACTTAAGTAGTTAGGCTTCTGCGATCGTTTTTTAAAGTGGATCGCTTCTTACTTAGACAATAGATGTTATGCTGTTATTTTCCGTAATGAGACATCCGAACAATTTTATGTAAATTCTGGAGTTCCACAAGGAAGCCATTTAGGTCCTTTGTTATTTACTTTATACATAAACGACGTGACCTCTGTTATAAACAATTCTTCTATTCTCATTCATGCTGACGACATAAAATTTTTTAAAAAAAGTATCCTCTATTAATGACTGTTCAAAACTGCAAGAAGTTCTTCAACATTTCAGGGAATGGTGCAATAAAAATCATTTATTTTTAAATATAGACAAATGTAAAACAATGAGTTTTACACGAAAAATGTTTGACACAAGTCCTTTAAAAAGACAATCTAACTTTTCTGACTGGGGATTATCCTTGACTCTAAACTAACGTTTACTGACCACTATGATTTCATTATAAAAAAGGCCAATAAAATGTTGGGGTTCATTAAACGATTTTCCCGTGATTTCCAAGATCCCTACGTATTGAAACTTCTTTTTTATATCCTTTGTTAGGCCTGTACTTGAATACTTTTGTGTTGTTTGGTCACCATACTATTCAATACATATCGATAGACTCGAAGGTATTCAGAGAAGATTTATGCGTTTTTGTCTTCGTTTTCTTCCTTGGTCCCCCAGCTTAAGCTTTTGAATCTTCCACTCCTTTCTAAACATAGAGAGTATTTACAGCTGTTATATAGTAAAATTGGTCAATGGTTCGATAGTATTACCATCAGCTTTGGGTCAACTTAATTTCAGTTTTAGTCAAGCTAGCCTCAGAAAACAAATTCCTTTACGTTCAATATTTAGTAGAACAAATTATGGTTTGAATAGTCCTTTAAATCAATTGATTTCAGTATTTAATAGGTATTACTTTTTGATCTTTTCTGTGAATGATAAATTTAAAAATAACTTTTTTAATACAAATTTGTAATTATGATATAATTTATGTGTATATATTTAAGCAAAGTAACGTTAGTCTTTAACGCATTAAATAAATAAATTGTGTTCATTTAAAAATCTTCTTATCCATCTTCATAATAAAACAAACAAAACTTTTCAAAACGTTATAAATCAATTTTTAATAACTAGCTAATAAAAGAAAAAGGCCACTGTAAAATACTTAAGACTATTGAAATTGAATTGAAAACTTACAAAATGAAAAGTGTAAACCTAATCAAGTTGAAAAAAAAACATAAAATAAAATAAAACAGGTAAAATTTGTAACTATATAAACAGACAAAAAAACTAATAAGTAGGTATAAAACTTATATAACTAGATATAAAATGTTAAATCGTTATATAGGTAGGTAACTTGAAAAAGTAAAATCAAAAGCTTCGTATGAAACACAAAGAAAAAACTGTGGACTTCAAAATAAAGGTAAGTAGGTAGATTCATGTACATATGTATGTAGGTATACATCAATAACATTCCTCATACAAAAGAATCACCAAACTCTCTATCGCACATCAAATCAATCAATGAAAACAAACATAAATCAACCTTCTCTGTACCGTATGTACCAATATCGTTACTTACTTACTTAAGGTGGCGCAGACAGTCCATTGTGGACCACGGCCTCAACCAACAATCCTCGCCAGCTAGGCCGGTCCCTAGCCAGTGGCCTCCAGTTGCGCACACCAAGTTGGTTGAGGTCGTTTACCACTTGATCGCGCCACCTTAGATGGGGTCTTCCAGAACTGCGTCGGCCCTCCGGGTTGGAATTGAAGACTCGTCGGGCAGGAGCGTTTTCGTCCATACGCTCCACATGACCCAGCCATCTAAGCCGCTGAATTTTCAGCTTCTTAACCAAGTCAATGTCGCTGTACAGCCCGTACAGTTCGTCATTGAATCTTCTCCTCCATACTCCATTGATACATACAGGCCCGAATATTACCCGAAGAATCTTTCTCTCAAAGCACCCCAGCCTGTATTCATCCGATTGTGTCAGTGTCCACGCTTCTGCCCCATACAGCAGGACTGGGATGATAAGGGTCTTGTATAGTGTCTCCTTGGTCCTTTGAGAGAGGGCTTTACTACTAAGATGCCTTCTTAGCATGAAGAAACAGCGGTTGGCAAGAGTGATTCTTCGACTGATCTCTTCACTGATGTTGTTCTGAGAGGTTATAGTGGAACCCAAATAGACAAAGTCCTTGACAACCTCAAAGTTATATCTGTCCATTGTGACGTTTTGTCCGAGCCTACGGTGATGATCTACTTCACCCGAGGACAGCATATACTTTGTTTTATCTTCATTTACAGCCAGACCCATTCGAGCCGCTTCCACTGACTTCAATACTTGCGAATGCTCCACTGACAGCGCGCTTCGTTCTTCCAATAATGTCAATATCATCAGCATAGCCAAGTAATTGAACGGATCTAAAAAAAAAAAATCGTACCGCTGGTGTTGACATGCGAGTTGCGTACGATTGCCTCAAGAATGATGTTGAAGAGGTTACATGACAGCGCGGCACCCTGTCGTAAGCCTTTCTCGACATTAAATGAGTCGGTGGTGTTCTTACCAACCTTGACGGAGCAGCGAGAGTTCTCATCTCATAGTCATCCTGCACAATCGAACGAGTTTGGCAGGGATGCCAAGAAGCGACATGGCTCTGTATAGCTCGTTCCTGTTTACGCTGTCATAGGCGACTTTAAAATCGATAAAGAGGTGAGTATCGATCTGGAATTCTTGGGTCTTTTCCAAAATCTGCCGAAGTGTGAAAATTTGGTCGACGGTTGACTTACCGGGTCTGAAACCACACTGATAGGAGCCAATCAGTTCACGTGCGAAAGGGTTCAGACGTTCACACAGAATGGCCGACAAGATTTTATAGGCGACATTTAGGAGACTTATACCTCTGTAGTTGGCGCAGCTTAGAGGATCTCCTTTCTTGTGGATAGGGCACACAATGCTGAGGTTCCATTCGTCAGGCATACTTTCATCCGACCAGATTGTACAGATGAGTTGGTGTATGCTCCTCACCAAGTCATCTCCCGCTGCTTTGAAGAGTTCAGCCGTAAGGCCATCAGCTCCAGCAGCCTTGTTGGACTTTAGTTCAGATATTGCTATCCGAACTTCTTCTTGGTCGGGAGGACGGAAATTTTGTTCATCATCTGCCAATATCGTTAGCTCAAATTAATAGCAAGGTCAACGACTCACTTCTTTTGCATCGGTGGATACTCCAATCAGCTGACGATGTCGTGGCCACAGCATCCAGGCTGATGATTATAAACTAAAACCTAGAGCTTTTAATTCGTAAGTTTATGCTATTGCCAACATACGTATTAGGTACCAAACAAAAACTAAATTATTTTGAATTCAGTGTGCTTAACAGAGATGTATCCCTTTGGTGCATCTATGGATGAATGTACATATATGTAGATACATACGCATACAAATGTTGCAAGTTATTTTACAAAAGTAGCTCAGTTACAACCTATCTCAACTTTTCATAAAAACTTAAAACCCAAAAGACAATTTACATTGGAAGCAAATTCACGAAACTGCCAATCGAAATTCGGCTCGAACAACAACAAATTGTAGGTAGATGAAAAAAATCGACGGCCACCACTTTAAGCGGTGACCGTAGCGCGTATTTTTTTTTCTGATTAATGAACCGTGCAGCTATAATATAAATGTAAATATGCATATTGTGTTTATATATATATTTCCTAAATAAAATTTCTTTACCTCTTTCTTAGGGTTTCCTGTAATTAGTTGCTGGTTTTCTGAATATTCAACACTACTTTCGGTTCAAATTAAAACACAACTTAGAGGATTATTTGTTTTACTTATACAATTATCTCAACAGAAATTATTTGGATCGCACTTTAAAAAAAACAGTCTTGTTAGAAGCGGAAAATTTACTTAATTGTTGTGAAAGCTTCTTCTAGAACTGGGGCTTTGTTCCCCAACACATTTACAGTGTGAACGGTGCTCAAAACCTACTCCATTTTCGCACACTTATACCTCATCTCATAGGTAATCTTTCTTTCGAAATATTAGATATTTCGAAATACCTACATATGTGTGCACGACACATTTCCCTTCGATGATGCGTTTGGGGAGATGTAGGGGAGAATGGAGTAAAAGAAAGTAAGAATGCAAGAAAAACTTGAAACGTATTTTAAGATATTTTTAAATGCACATTTCGTAACAGTTGATTTGTTCAGAGTTTTAAAACTACCAATGCTCACCACTTGTTTTGAGGTTATGTGAAAAACTTTATGAAAAGATCAGAATTTAGACAAAATATACATACATATCTGCCGGTATGTAGACGTGCTTTTATTTAACACAAAAAAACACTTTAATTTCTATGGATCGCTTTTCTAAATGATTGCTTTTGTTTGATTAAGTTTCCTTTTGGTTAGGTTCGAATTCGCTGCTTTAGCTTTGTTCACACGCTTCCGTCTTCAAGAAAGATCCAATCAAAACTCTTCTCCATAGAGAAAATATATATCCTCCTTGACATTTTTTCGCTACAGCCCTTCAAGCTAATGGATCCGAATCGGATCCACGCGCGGAGTCAAATTCACATACTAGACTCCGCATACGGATCCAAATACGGAGCCGTAAAACGACGTTTGTCGGATCCATTTAGTATGTAAATTAGAATTCCAACGGACTCACTTCCCCAGAGATAGAGAGAGAGAGAGAGAGATAGAGAGAGAGAGAGAGAGAGAGAGAGAGAGAGCCCCGCTCAGCGAAATATGAAATAAAATGGGATTTGTTTTTCTTGGCGAAGACAATGTGCTCCTTCAGAACAATTCAAGTAAGTAATAAAATTATAAAAAGGTAGATTCAAACAATGAATGTTTGCAGATGGTCGTTTTCTAGCAGCCCCTTACTGTGAAGTGCAAGAACATGGTTCAACCGCGAAATTTTCCGACACAGAAGTGGCATTAGTTAAACGTCAAAGAAAATTAGTTACACGAGAAAAACATGGATCCGAATTGCCTAAAATTAAAGCAGAAACTTCAGCTTCACATGTTTCCACCACGGAAACATCTGACAGAGAAATCGAGTTGGATAAACATAAAAAAAAAACAGTTTCAAAAGAAAAATGTGGTCTCGAATTGCCTAAAAATAAGGCAAAAGGTCCAGCAGTAGATGTCGTGCAATTAATTTCCGACACAGAAACATGTGGAACAGAAATGAAGCTGTCACAAAAAGATTTGCCACCAAGTTCCAATGAGTTTGGCTTCGCAGGTAAGACTTTTATAAATTCCACAGCCCTCCCCAATTTCAATCCACCCTTAATGCCTAATCCAAACCTATATGAGAATATAGAAATATAGTGCCCAAAGTTCGAACCAAATCACCAACAGCAACGTAGGTTCATTCAACTATTCAATCTATCGATGCTCCATCGAAAACCTCATCCAATCGTCTGACTCCTAATCCATTGAAGCTACTCAAGGTCCGGCTAACGACGACATTGCAATTGAAACATGTGGAGAAACCTTCCGAGACTCAAGTTCCAGAAGAAGACACACTGAAAGTCGCACAAGAAACTTCCAAGACTCTAGTTCCAGAAGATAAATCAAAAGTTCTCTTATATTGTCCCACAAATTTTGAATCTCACAAGGAACATTTAAACGGTAATCACTTCCACTTGAGTTTTTTTTTAGAAGATCGGCAAGAAAAACTCTCGGAGATTCATCAGATTGCATTCGACCGCGAATCGACTGTTTACTTTCAAATACCCAAGGAATCAGAAGAGAGCGCATCCAGCGATGAAGAAGTCTTATATATGTTTGGGCGGGAAGGTAAACTCATAGTGGAGCCGGCGGGGGCAGTGAATAGAAATAAGTCTTTGCACAGTGAAATTCACAGAAAAGTTTACCAATTCGTCCGTCGCCGTTTGCGTCTGCGTTTGTTGATCCTTCTTATTGTATTTACAACATTGAATTCGTGTCTATTCCATATTTTGACATGCGATAGGTACGTCTACATCAACGTCTCCGTCACCATTTTGTTCCGAAAAATACCAATTTGTTGTGTTTAGAAACACAAATTGGTTGAAATTTGCAGAAATTTTATATTTTCGGCAGATAAGGAACATAGCTTGTGTAAGGGTCATTCATACAAGTACAAAATCAAGACAATCTGTCTATTCTATACTATGCTTTGATATGCTATGATATGCTATGCTCACCAGTGCATGCCGCTACTTCAGAACCAACTATAATATGTTATCATTACCAATTTTCCATAGCGCTTACAGGATACCAAAATAAAACATTTGGGGTACCATAAACCAAACCAAAAAGGAGTAAATATGATCATTAGATCGTATATAGGTACCACGGCAAACAATCACATTTTAATTACTTTTAATGATTAAGTCATACGCACAGAATTGAAATTAACTGGAAAATAGAAAGCAAGTACCTGCAGAAGCAATACCGACACTCTAACAAATAGGTATATTAGCTATTTCATTTCCTATACAATCTTATTTCCTTGCACGCACATTTTTTAGAACATAGACAGTTCCGCTAAATCCGCTAATCTTCAAGAAAATGGCATCTTCTCTAAGTTATTGCAAAAATTTAATCCGCCCGAATCACGTCAAAATTTAAATATTTATATTTTTGGTGATAATCGAAATGAAGAGAACAGTGCAAAAAAAAAATAGATTGAGGGAGGAAAGTTGAAAGAATACTTGGGAACTTACCAGTTTTATAAGCAGTTAGCATTGCAAACATTTTGAGTGATCGAGAAATTTCATCTTCTTTGATTTTACTTGCGTCTTCCAAGTACCGATCGTGCCAATTCATCTCGTAGGATGATCCAAAAATTTCCTGAAACAATAAAGCATAGCGTAAGCGTGTTTTTTGTGTCTATTTATAGAAGAACATCAAACTGTAAATTTACTCCCAAATCTTTGTTTGGAACATACATTTTTTAAAATTAAATTAATTAATACATATATGTACGGCTATATCTACATACATTATTACTCTCCAAGTTATTTCGATACATGTCGTCAGGATACATTAAATAGGATAAGAGATCTGAAGTCCCATTAATTCTTCAAACCTACTTGAGATTGAGACTCAAAAAATTGAAGGTTTGAAATTTCAATTTGTTTAGTCCACTTGATGATATTAAGGCCAGTCTTGTATTTTAAGAAATAAAAATCTTGTTAAAGCCAAAATATATAAAATGACAACTATCATAACGGTAAACTAAAGTTTCCTTGCATACTGTTATGAGCTTAAATCCCTATTGTGAATATATGAAATGATACAACTAAACAAAATAGCGCCCACAAATTCTCGTTTTTGTTTTGTTCTGCACAACTGCGTCACGGACACGCATGAAGCTTACGCCTTCTCGTTTTCCTGGTTGCGCACAATGTGCTGCTTTCTTTTTTTGTCGATATTCGACATTTGTTAACAAATGTCAACAAAAAGGTGCCTTTACATGGAGCTGCAAGCCCTGATCTGCAAAAAAAGCGGATGCGAAATCAATAATGGTGGCTTTACATGGATCTGCATGCCATCATCTGCAAAAATAGAGGATGCAAGATACAAAAATCATACTAGTGTGATAGAGAGGTAAGACTAAAATGCAGACGTCTGCATGGATGCAGATTATAGGAAATTCGAGTCATGCAGATAAAAGTTATGGCGAAGACGAACATGTTCATCTTTTATATAGCGTTTTCATCTGCACCATAATTTTTTCATCTGCATCATTTTTTTTGTTGAACTGTCAAAACAATCTGTTTTTGTTTTCATTATAATGTTTTAATTTGCAAAAGCGTACTTTGGAAATTACCTTACTTTGAAAATTGAATTTAAAATATATGGACACAGCAGCAGTCAAAAAACAAAAAAGTGAGTTATTAATATATTTATTTGTATCCACCATCGAATGTATTTGTTACAATTAATTGTACTCCCTTAGAAAATCAAGACTCCATGAATATGTAGGGAAAACTTTCTCGCCAGTCATTGACATGAGTAAATGACACTACTGCCATCTACCAGCGAGACTTCTTCATTACTCGCACAATGCTGAACGCATCCAATAGGTTCCAACACCAAATCAGGTTCCACGAAAAGGAAGCCATTTTGACAATTGGATTCCACTCCCAATTTGGAATCCACTAATTTTCCAAGCAAGTCAGTTTTCCATAATATCCTCCTTTCCATAGATTCGACGGGAAAGACATTCCATTCAGAATCGAATACACTAGAGCAGTTTTTGTACTCTGATCACACCTTAACCACCATCATAGTGATCACACTAATGAGAACGCCACGAATGATAATAGCTCGACATAGAGAATATTTGACACAAGAATTAGTGACAAGTAACCGTCAGGGAACAGCGCGGATAAAATAGTCGATGCGGCCGAATATTTTATTTCTCCACCAGTCAACCTGAATTATGCATTACGGTCAATGTCAGTCCAAGATTTCATGATGTTACTGTCAGAAATACTCAAATGTCAGTGTGACACAAGATGGGCGTTAAGCTAATTGCTTTGAAAATAAAGACAAACTAAATGATACTAAGAACTGTCACTTTTCATTTGACATCAAAATAATGTATGCCTATTCCATCATCATACTTACTGAAATATCACAAACCTGAATCAGTGGAGTGACAATAACATGTATTGGTTAAAGCATACCGAAAGAAAATTCTTTTCGTTAACTTAGGTGTCAACACTTATTCTGTTGTAGTCCATTTTCGACAACTGTCAGATCGGAATAAGATATAATTTTTGATTCATACCAGGAATCCAAGCAACAAAGTTGCCATTATAGACTCACGGTCATCACCTCTATTCTGTCAGTATTTTCCACCTTCTCATTTTGACAGATGTGTGCAAAACGAGATTATTTTGATTGTCATGAAGATTAAAATTGACACAGTACAATTGTTGAGATGACATCTAATTCTGACATTTAATGTAAGCAGACCCTTAGAACAGTCAGATGTCATTATTTTCATCAATCTGATGTATATTCTTCGATTTCCTAAATCCCATTTTACCAAGTGTCAGTGAAAACAGACCTTTAACGCGCCACCTATCGTACCAACATGTAAACAGAACGAATGTTGGAACGATGGAATTATACTGGAAAGTAGATTGTTGGCTGTGTGGAAGATAGGTATATGGCCGAAGGAAATTGAATTGTAGACTTCATTTTGAAGCAAGAGTTTGACCAGATAGCAACACCACCTCAGAACGAGAATTTTCAGACGCTGTGGGCGGCGCCGGCGTCCATTTTCCTTTTTTGTTAAGATTCTTTGGTAAGTTCCAGAAGAGGAACTTTATTTCTCAACTATAATAAATAAAAACATACAATTACCTTTAGATTATCATCACCAATAAAGGTAAGACACATTTTTGCGATATATTGAAAAGCAGAGGATTATAATTCCTCACTTTTAGGTTTGAAAAAGAACGGCGTCATCGAGTAGACACTCGAAGCGGTTCGTGCATAATCTTCTTTCGGTGCACACAGGCCCACCAAAACCGTGGATGCATCCTAGATAACAGGGGCAGGATCCTTCTAGTGGAATTTCCGTAGCCACACGCTCCACGAATCCTTGTTTGTTGGAGGTTTTGTGCATCACATACATCCGCCCATATAAGCGGACATACTTCATACATTTTATGTGCCTCTTTTGTACCAAATATATGTGTATATAAGCGCAGGCAGTGCGCTTCACCGCATCTGGTTTTGGTGGCCTAAAATGTATTCCTTTTTGTGTTACTACTTCACTCTTAGACGCAATCATACGTCGTGGATTTGTTCCCATGTCACACGTGCGTGACGGCAAGACGCACCCGTCTAGTTTTTATTACTCTTTTTCTTAGCGACGAGACGAACAGGTGCAACCGTCCAGGCGTTGATCCGTTATCGGCTCGCCGACGGCCACGTCATCTTCTCAAGGAGTTACCTTTTTATAAACAGG
The DNA here is from genome assembly GCA_916050605.2 of Platycheirus albimanus. Lineage (NCBI taxonomy): Eukaryota > Metazoa > Arthropoda > Insecta > Diptera > Syrphidae > Platycheirus > Platycheirus albimanus. The sequence goes on along the minus strand of OU696696.1, from coordinate 97,938,694 downwards.
CGCAATTGCCTTAGTGCCGAGTCAATACCAGCCCATTTCCAAGGAGCTGGTCGGATTCAACAAAATACTTTAAGGAATCCTCTTCAAGCATTCAACAGGGCGTCTGGCGCGTGTTGAATCACCGATGCCAGCCCTTCAACAACACTACAACATCAATTTCCATATCGCAGCAGCAGGAATACATCACTTACCATCTGTACTCATCACCAGCTATACGAAGCAGCAGTTCCTGTAGTGTTTTTTTCTTATAATTGTGTATAAAATGAAAGATAATTGTACTCAGGGATATCTAGTACCTCTATAAAGTGACTCCAGGTAACTTATTTTCCAATTTTATTGAAATTTTGTGTATCTTGTGAGAGCAGAGAAGCTCTAAAAGCCAGTTGTAGACGATTTAGTCAAAGGCAAGGAAAAATTACTTTGAGCAAAGCGCTATACGCGAACGTACGACGCTGACGTCCAAGGTGGTACCAGCGATGGAAGGTGGGACCTAATGCCTCCCCCTCCATAAATGTATCATTATATTGCATGCTATTATATCCTTAAATGATTTATAGGTATCTATATATATTATTCCTTAACAATAATTGTGAAAACAGTGCTAAGAGTGTTTTATCTGTCGTCAGTAAAATAGAATCATATTAATCCGCTAATTCATTTTGCGTATACTTTATCGGTTGTCGTGTGAAATAAAAACGCGAAGATTTTATCCTCAATATCAATCGTATCGTAACTCGGTTCAATCCAACCCGAATCCACGAAATCAGGGATGAGTTATTGTGTGACAACTACCTTTTGTTGTCGACTTTGACTACTCCTGGATCCCGCGAATCTTTTGAAATCCAATCGGAATATTTGCTATGTATGTATCTCGGTAATTAATAACTTCCTAGTCGGAATCAAATCCGGTAGTACGGTGACTCAAATACTTACCAAATCTTTGCGTGTTCTTCAGGAAGATATTGCATAATTACGTAAACAAAATTAAATCGATTTTCCATTTATGACATTGCGCTGGCATAAGTTAATGAAATTTTAAAAATATATGCGAGTTATCAAATTATTAAAAGCAATCTTTAGTTTTTGAGCATAAGAGTAGGTAAAAGCAAGAAATTCGCGCGAATTTCTTACATTTACCTACTCTTATGCTCAAAAATTAAAGATTGCTTTTAATAATTTGATATCTCGCACATTTCTTTCTATATTTCAAAAAGTTTTCGTGATCAATTAAGTGGGTGGCCCGCTTCGCGGGATCTCTTGATTTTCTCCTCCTTTTTCGGGGGCACACCACGCGACCGCGCTCACGCAGCTTCGCTGCTCCACTAAGGGTATGTAAATTTGTCAGGCAGGCGCCTGTGTCTGTAACAGTTGTAATTAATTTGACCTGGGTGGCCCGCTTCGCGGGATCTTTTGATTTTCTCCTCTTTTTTCGGGGGCACACCGCGCTCACGCAGCTTCGCTGCTCCACTAAGATTATGTAAAATATGTTAGGCAGACTCCTGTGTCTGTAACATTTGTAATTAATTTGACCTGGGTGGCCCGCTTCGCGGGATCTTTTGATTTTCTCCTCCTTTTTCGGGGGCACACCGCGCTCACGCAGCTTCGCTGCTCCACTAAAGGTATGTAAATTTGTCAGGCAGGTGCCTATGTCAAACAGTTTTCGTAATCAATAGTACCTGGAAGTCCCGAAGGATATAAATTAATCAAAAGAAGAAAAAATAAATTTTTTGTGTTTCAATATTTTTTTGGATTTTGGTCACTCGCTCATGTTTTCGTCAATAACTTTTGAAACGTTTAAGCATTCGTTCTAATTCATACATATTATTAAAGGTAATGAATTTACCTTTCCAATGATGTATAATGTTTTATTATTTTTACTCATATTATGCTATATATATTGGTTTTAAAACGATTAAAAACAAAAAAAATTCTCATTTTTTAGTCATTTTGTTTTTTGGCTGTAACTTCGTTAATAGACGTCCTAGAGGGTCGATTTTTACTCCGTTTTTTGTCAATAACTTTTAAAATATAGGACCTATTATGATAATTTTTGCATTTTCTGATAGGTAATGCCCCTTTCCAACAATATTTTTTTTTTTTTTTTTCAAAAAAATAAAAATTTCTGGATTTATCGATTTTTTCAATTTTTCAAGGGAAAAATCAAAAAATTCATTCAAAAAGTGTAGCCAGATTATGAGAATGACCAAGAACCAACCTAAATGCTACCAAAATACAATAGAAATGTTCCGTCCAATTAGAACAAATTCTTCTTCGAATTGAGAGTATATAAGGAGGTGTGCTGATCGATTTTTTCTTAATATAACTTATACGTTATACTAAACCAGTTCTTTTCAGAACTTAAAAATTTTTTTGAGAGGTACAAAATTCGAATTTTTAGTAATGAAATATAAAAATATATTTAACAAGAATTGCAAATTTAAAAAAAACATCAGTTTCAAAAAGTTTAATTTTTTTTTTTTTTCTAAAGTCACACTTAATTTAAAAAAAAAAAATATTTTGTATGAAAGAAAGTAGTTGTAGATGCAAATTTTCACATCAAAAATGACCTTTTAAGGTTTTTGAAACAAATTGTATAAATTGAAGAGATATTAAAAACAATTTTAAGATTCTGATAATCGTAAATTGTTACCATTTTTGGCTCACACTATGATAATTTTTTTTTTGTTGTATGTAAATTGTATCACAATAATTAGATTAAGTGAATTTTGATAAAAAAATGCACTACAAAACTGGCCCAAAATGAATGAATTCTATGATTTGTTCTTTGTGATTCTCATCCTTTTAAGGCATACAAAAACTAACTATTGTCTTTTTTGCAGCTAGTGATAGTGTTTAAAGTGTAAACAGTGTAAAAAAAAGTGTTTTGTTTTTAAAATGGAAAATTTTGCGAACATTGTTCACTCAAACAGAGGGAACATAAAACTGGAAAAAGATGGGTATCTCTACCATATAGAGAAAAAATTGGACATGAAACAAATTTGGTGCTGCGCCGAGCGGAAGAACTTCCGGTGCACGGCAAGGATGCACACCGTGGAAGTTGACGGTGTGTACAACATCACACATACCCTCAACCAACACAGCCACGCTCCCAACGCTTTTGAAAAGGCAATTCATATTGCCAATTTCAATTTAAAAACAAAAGCAAAGGATGCGCTCCCTCCAGCCACTATTATAAGGGACACCACCATCGAGGTAGAGCCAGCTTCCCGCGTTCATCTGCCAACGAAAGCAGCTCAAAAGATGAAGATACATCGTGTCCGAGCGAGCCTCATAAGAGAGCCACAAACAGTCAAAGAAATCGACATCCCGGAAAACATAAGATATGTTGATGGTGAGCTGTTCGTGCTCTCGGAGGCAATATACTCGACGGGGAAGAACATTCTGTTGGGGACAAGAACAACAGTGGAGCTGCTTTCCCAGTCAAGGTGTTGGTTGGTTGATGGGACTTTCAACGTGGTCCCCACCATAATGGGTCAGCTTTTTTCTGTCCACGGCCAAATTGAAGGTACAATTGTGCCACTTATATATTGCCTCATGAGCAGCCGAACAATAGAGGCTTATGAAGAATTTTGGCTGCAGCTTTTTCGTTGTGCATGTGACTTCGGCATAGCCCTTGCACCACAAATAATAATATCCGATTTTGAACGGGCAATCCTTAGAACAACTGCCACTTTCTTTCCCAATGCAGAAAGAAAGGGTTTCCTATTTCATTTCGGCCAAATATTGTGGAGAAGGGTGCAAGCGATGGGCTATGCAACCTTGTATGGTCATGACTACCCTCTTTCAGTGGAGGTGAGAATACTAACGGCACTGGCATTCGTGCCGCCAAACGAAGTCGAAGAATACTTTCGAGAGTATTATAGTAACCTGCGCTACAACGAATCGAAGCAACTGGCGAGGTGGTTCAAACAACATTACATCGGCAGCCAGGTACGAAATCCAACATACTTTCCGTCCTTTTGGACGACGGGGGCGTACGCCACAGAAAGACACTTTCCCCGCACTCAAAAAAGTGTTGAAGCGTGGCATCGCAGACTCAAATTGATTGTTGGACAACCCCACGCTGGCCTTTATAAACTGATAAACGACCTTGCAGCCGAAACATCCATGGCAAAAGTTGCGGTTGAGCGGTTACGCCGAGGAGAGGAGCCGCCCAAAACAAGAGCAACAAAAAACAACGAAAGACTTCAAAGGGTATTGAGCGGAAGGACCAGCACCACCAAAAACCAGTTCCTGCACAATATTGCAGCTAACTTAAACTCGTTTTAAGTTCATTCATTCACCCCAATCCGTCCTTTTGAGGACGACCATAAATTCACCCCAATCCGTCCTTTTCAGGACGACCAAAAATTCCTTAGAGAGTACAAATTCAAATTTTCTTAATTAACAGTTTTCTTAATGAGAAGTACCTGGGTGGCCCGCTTCGCGTGATCTTTTGATTTTCTCCTCCTTTTTCGGGTTCACACCGCGCTCACGCAGCTTCGCTGCTCCGCTAAGGGTATGTATATTTGTCAGGCAGGCACCTGTGTCAATAACATTTGTAATTAATTTGACCTGGGTGGCCCGCTTCGCGGGATCTTTTGATTTTCTCCTCTTTTTTCGGGGGCACACCGCGCTCACGCAGCTTCGCTGCTCCACTAAGGGTATGTAAAATATGTTAGGCAGACTCCTGTGTCTGTAACATTTGTAATTAATTTGACCTGGGTGGCCCGCTTCGCGGGATCTTTTGATTTTCTCCTCCTTTTTCGGGGGCACACCGCGCTCACGCAGCTTCGCTGCTCCACTAAAGGTATGTAAATTTGTCAGGCAGGTGCCTATGTCAAACAGTTTTCGTAATCAATAGTACCTGGAAGTCCCGAAGGATATAAATTAATCAAAAGAAGAAAAAATAAATTTTTTGTGTTTCAATATTTTTTTGGATTTTGGTCACTCGCTCATGTTTTCGTCAATAACTTTTGAAACGTTTAAGCTTTCGTTCTAATTCATACATATTATTAAAGGTAATGAATGTACCTTTCCAATGATGTATAATGTTTTATTATTTTTACTCATATTATGCTATATATATTGGTTTTAAAACGATTAAAAACAAAAAAAATTCTCATTTTTTAGTCATTTTGTTTTTTGGCTGTAACTTCGTTAATAGACGTCCTAGAGGGTCGATTTTTACTCCGTTTTTTGTCAATAACTTTTAAAATATAGGACCTATTATGATAATTTTTGCATTTTCTGATAGGTAATGCCCCTTTCCAACAATATTTTTTTTTTTTTTTCAAAAAAATAAAAATTTCTGGATTTATCGATTTTTTCAATTTTTCAAGGGAAAAATCAAAAAATTCATTCAAAAAGTGTAGCCAGATTATGAGAATGACCAAGAACCAACCTAAATGCTACCAAAATACAATAGAAATGTTCCGTCCAATTAGAACAAATTCTTCGTCGAATTGAGAGTATATAAGGAGGTGTGCTGATCGATTTTTTCTTAATATAACTTATACGTTATACTAAACCAGTTCTTTTCAGAACTTAAAAATTTTTTTGAGAGGTACAAAATTCGAATTTTTAGTAATGAAATATAAAAATATATTTAACAAGAATTGAAAATTTAAAAAAAACATCAGTTTCAAAAAGTTTAATTTTTTTTTTTTTTCTAAAGTCACACTTAATTTAAAAAAAAAAGAAATATTTCGTATGAAAGAAAGTAGTTGTAGATGCAAATTCTCACATCAAAAATGACCTTTTAAGGTTTTTGAAACAAATTGTATAAATTGAAGAGATATTAAAAACAATTTTAAGATTCTGCTAATCGTAAATTGTTACCATTTTTGGCTCACACTATGATAATTTTTTTTTTTTGTTGTATGTAAATTGTATCACAATAATTAGATTAAGTGAATTTTGATAAAAAAATGCACTACAAAACTGGCCCAAAATGAATGAATTCTATGATTTGTTCTTTGTGATTCTCATCCTTTTAAGGCATACAAAAACTAACTACAAAAATTGTCTTTTTTGCAGCTAGTGATAGTGTTTAAAGTGTAAATAGTGTAAAAAAAGTGTTTTGTTTTTAAAATGGAAAATTTTGCGAACATTGTTCACTCAAACAGAGGGAACATAAAACTGGAAAAAGATGGGTATCTCTACCATATAGAGAAAAAATTGGACATGAAACAAATTTGGTGCTGCGCCGAGCGGAAGAACTTCCGGTGCACGGCAAGGATGCACACCGTGGAAGTTGACGGTGTGTACAACATCACACATACCCTCAACCAACACAGCCACGCTCCCAACGCTTTTGAAAAGGCAATTCATATTGCCAATTTCAATTTAAAAACAAAAGCAAAGGATGCGCTCCCTCCAGCCACTATTATAAGGGACACCACCATCGAGGTAGAGCCAGCTTCCCGCGTTCATCTGCCAACGAAAGCAGCTCAAAAGATGAAGATACATCGTGTCCGAGCGAGCCTCATAAGAGAGCCACAAACAGTCAAAGAAATCGACATCCCGGAAAACATAAGATATGTTGATGGTGAGCTGTTCGTGCTCTCGGAGGCAATATACTCGACGGGGAAGAACATTCTGTTGGGGACAAGAACAACAGTGGAGCTGCTTTCCCAGTCAAGGTGTTGGTTGGTTGATGGGACTTTCAACGTGGTCCCCACCATAATGGGTCAGCTTTTTTCTGTCCACGGCCAAATTGAAGGTACAATTGTGCCACTTATATATTGCCTCATGAGCAGCCGAACAATAGAGGCTTATGAAGAATTTTGGCTGCAGCTTTTTCGTTGTGCATGTGACTTCGGCATAGCCCTTGCACCACAAATAATAATATCCGATTTTGAACGGGCAATCCTTAGAACAACTGCCACTTTCTTTCCCAATGCAGAAAGAAAGGGTTTCCTATTTCATTTCGGCCAAATATTGTGGAGAAGGGTGCAAGCGATGGGCTATGCAACCTTGTATGGTCATGACTACCCTCTTTCAGTGGAGGTGAGAATACTAACGGCACTGGCATTCGTGCCGCCAAACGAAGTCGAAGAATACTTTCGAGAGTATTATAGTAACCTGCGCTACAACGAATCGAAGCAACTGGCGAGGTGGTTCAAACAACATTACATCGGCAGCCAGGTACGAAATCCAACATACTTTCCGTCCTTTTGGACGACGGGGGCGTACGCCACAGAAAGACACTTTCCCCGCACTCAAAAAAGTGTTGAAGCGTGGCATCGCAGACTCAAATTGATTGTTGGACAACCCCACGCTGGCCTTTATAAACTGATAAACGACCTTGCAGCCGAAACATCCATGGCAAAAGTTGCGGTTGAGCGGTTACGCCGAGGAGAGGAGCCGCCCAAAACAAGAGCAACAAAAAACAACGAAAGACTTCAAAGGGTATTGAGCGGAAGGACCAGCACCACCAAAAACCAGTTCCTGCACAATATTGCAGCTAACTTAAACTCGTTTTAAGTTCATTCATTCACCCCAATCCGTCCTTTTGAGGACGACCATAAATTCACCCCAATCCGTCCTTTTCAGGACGACCAAAAATTCCTTAGAGAGTACAAATTCAAATTTTCTTAATTAACAGTTTTCTTAATGAGAAGTACCTGGGTGGCCCGCTTCGCGTGATCTTTTGATTTTCTCCTCCTTTTTCGGGTTCACACCGCGCTCACGCAGCTTCGCTGCTCCGCTAAGGGTATGTATATTTGTCAGGCAGGCACCTGTGTCAATAACATTTGTAATTAATTTGACCTGGGTGGCCCGCTTCGCGGGATCTTTTGATTTTCTCCTCTTTTTTCGGGGGCACACCGCGCTCACGCAGCTTCGCTGCTCCACTAAGGGTATGTAAAATATGTTAGGCAGACTCCTGTGTCTGTAACATTTGTAATTAATTTGACCTGGGTGGCCCGCTTCGCGGGATCTTTTGATTTTCTCCTCCTTTTTCGGGGGCACACCGCGCTCACGCAGCTTCGCTGCTCCACTAAAGGTATGTAAATTTGTCAGGCAGGTGCCTATGTCAAACAGTTTTCGTAATCAATAGTACCTGGAAGTCCCGAAGGATATAAATTAATCAAAAGAAGAAAAATAAATTTTTTGTGTTTCAATATTTTTTTGGATTTTGGTCACTCGCTCATGTTTTCGTCAATAACTTTTGAAACGTTTAAGCTTTCGTTCTAATTCATACATATTATTAAAGGTAATGAATGTACCTTTCCAATGATGTATAATGTTTTATTATTTTTACTCATATTATGCTATATATATTGGTTTTAAAACGATTAAAAACAAAAAAAATTCTCATTTTTTAGTCATTTTGTTTTTTGGCTGTAACTTCGTTAATAGACGTCCTAGAGGGTCGATTTTTACTCCGTTTTTTGTCAATAACTTTTAAAATATAGGACCTATTATGATAATTTTTGCATTTTCTGATAGGTAATGCCCCTTTCCAACAATATTTTTTTTTTTTTTCAAAAAAATAAAAATTTCTGGATTTATCGATTTTTTCAATTTTTCAAGGGAAAAATCAAAAAATTCATTCAAAAAGTGTAGCCAGATTATGAGAATGACCAAGAACCAACCTAAATGCTACCAAAATACAATAGAAATGTTCCGTCCAATTAGAACAAATTCTTCGTCGAATTGAGAGTATATAAGGAGGTGTGCTGATCGATTTTTTCTTAATATAACTTATACGTTATACTAAACCAGTTCTTTTCAGAACTTAAAAATTTTTTTGAGAGGTACAAAATTCGAATTTTTAGTAATGAAATATAAAAATATATTTAACAAGAATTGCAAATTTAAAAAAAACATCAGTTTCAAAAAGTTTAATTTTTTTTTTTTTTTTCTAAAGTCACACTTAATTTAAAAAAAAAAGAAATATTTCGTATGAAAGAAAGTAGTTGTAGATGCAAATTTTCACATCAAAAATGACCTTTTAAGGTTTTTGAAACAAATTGTATAAATTGAAGAGATATTAAAAACAATTTTAAGATTCTGCTAATCGTAAATTGTTACCATTTTTGGCTCACACTATGATAATTTTTTTTTTTTGTTGTATGTAAATTGTATCACAATAATTAGATTAAGTGAATTTTGATAAAAAAATGCACTACAAAACTGGCCCAAAATGAATGAATTCTATGATTTGTTCTTTGTGATTCTCATCCTTTTAAGGCATACAAAAACTAACTACAAAAATTGTCTTTTTTGCAGCTAGTGATAGTGTTTAAAGTGTAAATAGTGTAAAAAAAGTGTTTTGTTTTTAAAATGGAAAATTTTGCGAACATTGTTCACTCAAACAGAGGGAACATAAAACTGGAAAAAGATGGGTATCTCTACCATATAGAGAAAAAATTGGACATGAAACAAATTTGGTGCTGCGCCGAGCGGAAGAACTTCCGGTGCACGGCAAGGATGCACACCGTGGAAGTTGACGGTGTGTACAACATCACACATACCCTCAACCAACACAGCCACGCTCCCAACGCTTTTGAAAAGGCAATTCATATTGCCAATTTCAATTTAAAAACAAAAGCAAAGGATGCGCTCCCTCCAGCCACTATTATAAGGGACACCACCATCGAGGTAGAGCCAGCTTCCCGCGTTCATCTGCCAACGAAAGCAGCTCAAAAGATGAAGATACATCGTGTCCGAGCGAGCCTCATAAGAGAGCCACAAACAGTCAAAGAAATCGACATCCCGGAAAACATAAGATATGTTGATGGTGAGCTGTTCGTGCTCTCGGAGGCAATATACTCGACGGGGAAGAACATTCTGTTGGGGACAAGAACAACAGTGGAGCTGCTTTCCCAGTCAAGGTGTTGGTTGGTTGATGGGACTTTCAACGTGGTCCCCACCATAATGGGTCAGCTTTTTTCTGTCCACGGCCAAATTGAAGGTACAATTGTGCCACTTATATATTGCCTCATGAGCAGCCGAACAATAGAGGCTTATGAAGAATTTTGGCTGCAGCTTTTTCGTTGTGCATGTGACTTCGGCATAGCCCTTGCACCACAAATAATAATATCCGATTTTGAACGGGCAATCCTTAGAACAACTGCCACTTTCTTTCCCAATGCAGAAAGAAAGGGTTTCCTATTTCATTTCGGCCAAATATTGTGGAGAAGGGTGCAAGCGATGGGCTATGCAACCTTGTATGGTCATGACTACCCTCTTTCAGTGGAGGTGAGAATACTAACGGCACTGGCATTCGTGCCGCCAAACGAAGTCGAAGAATACTTTCGAGAGTATTATAGTAACCTGCGCTACAACGAATCGAAGCAACTGGCGAGGTGGTTCAAACAACATTACATCGGCAGCCAGGTACGAAATCCAACATACTTTCCGTCCTTTTGGACGACGGGGGCGTACGCCACAGAAAGACACTTTCCCCGCACTCAAAAAAGTGTTGAAGCGTGGCATCGCAGACTCAAATTGATTGTTGGACAACCCCACGCTGGCCTTTATAAACTGATAAACGACCTTGCAGCCGAAACATCCATGGCAAAAGTTGCGGTTGAGCGGTTACGCCGAGGAGAGGAGCCGCCCAAAACAAGAGCAACAAAAAACAACGAAAAACTTCAAAGGGTATTGAGCGGAAGGACCAGCACCACCAAAAACCAGTTCCTGCACAATATTGCAGCTAACTTAAACTCGTTTTAAGTTCATTCATTCACCCCAATCCGTCCTTTTGAGGACGACCATAAATTCACCCCAATCCGTCCTTTTCAGGACGACCAAAAATTCCTTAGAGAGTACAAATTCAAATTTTCTTAATTAACAGTTTTCTTAATGAGAAGTACCTGGGTGGCCCGCTTCGCGTGATCTTTTGATTTTCTCCTCCTTTTTCGGGTTCACACCGCGCTCACGCAGCTTCGCTGCTCCGCTAAGGGTATGTATATTTGTCAGGCAGGCACCTGTGTCAATAACATTTGTAATTAATTTGACCTGGGTGGCCCGCTTCGCGGGTTCTCTTGATTTTCTCCTCCTTTTTCGGGGGCACACCGCGCTCACGCAGCTCCGCTGCTCCGCTAAGGGTATGTATATTTGTCAGGCAGGCGCCTATGTCAAACAGTTTTCGTAATCAATAGTACCTGGAAGCCCCGAAGGATATAAATTAATCAAAAGAAGAAAAAATAAATTTTTTGTGTTTCAATTTTTTTTTGGATTTTGGTCTCTCGCTCATGTTTTCGTCAATAACTTTTGAAACCAAAACAACGACAAAAACAAACCGCAATAGATCACAACTTTTTAACAAAACCAAAATTAAAAAAACAAAAAAAAAAAAGATTTGCTTCGTCAAATTGATTTTATTTTTAATTTGGATGCATTTCGAGTCAACTTCGACTCATCCTCAGCAATACACTATTTAACAGAATAAGAAACCATAATCAAAACAAATTAACAAATAACATGAGAAATGTCAAAAACAAAAGGTTAATGAGTAGAAAAGAGAAAACATTAAGTTAAGGAGTTACATTACAACAGGTTGAATAAAGGTGAGACTATATTTCCACTGTCACTGTTCATCAGCTGGTCATTCAAATGGATGTAGACACTTTCGTAGGCATCAAGTCTTCTTTCATTGTTTGCATTTTTAATTAATCTTACATTCGTAAAAGTGAAGTCGAAGTGGTTGTTAGTTAAAGCGTGGGAAGCGATGGACGATTTTTCGGCTCGGTTGAACTTTATGTGGCTACAATGTTCTTTGAAGCGAACATCAAGACATCGTTTGGTCTGGCCTATATATTTTGCATTGCAGTCACCACATTTCACCTCATAGATACCCGATTTGTCTTTTATTTCGGTTTTGTCCTTCGATGTACCAAGAAGATTTTTAATTTTCCCATTGCTCGAGAACACACATGTTATGTTCTTTTGTTGAAGTTTTGGTTTTAATTTGTTCGTTACTTGTGGAATAAACGTCATGGTAGCGCGATCAAAATTGTTGTTGTTATCATTGTTTTTCTGTTGTCCAAATAATGTTGATAAAGATGATTTTTTAATTTTATGTGTATGTTTTTTAATTAAACGGTCAATCATGGATTCTTTATATCCATTCAAAGAAGCAACTTTTTTTAAGTGAATGTACTCATTCCAGTAATTAGGCAGAGATAAAGGCAGTTTGCATAATCGATGGATCATGGAATGGAATGCGGCTGATTTGTGTTGCATAGGGCAATGTGAATCGCTGGTGATGTACCTGTCAATCGAAGTTTCTTTCCGATAGATTGAGAAATCAAGTTTGTTTTTTATTTTTGTGACGAGAAGGTCTAAGAAAGGAAGTTTGTCGTTTGTTTCACATTCGTACGTGAAGTTAATGCTATTAAATTGGGAGTTTAACAAGTCCAAAGTTTCTTTGATTTGATTTGCTTTTATGATAGCAAACACGTCATCGACATAACGCAACCATATGCGTGGGAGCAAGCCTTTTTGTTTGAGGCTAATTTCGAAGTTGGCCATGAAAACTTCAGCTATTAGAGGGGAAAGTGGATTCCCCATACTGGTTCCAAAATCGATGGTATAGAAAGTTCCTCTGAATTGGAAAAAATTATGAGACATGCAAAGTTTGGCTGCGTCTATGTATGTTTCTTTCTTGTCATTATCTATTCCACAAGAGTCTAGGTGGATCTTCAAACAATTGATGGCATTTGAAACAGGGATGCTGGGGAAAAGGGCTTCAACGTCGAAAGAAATCATTATTTCGTCATCACAAATGTGTGTGTTTTTCATTTTTTCCACGAAGTCAAAGGTGTTTTTGACCGAAAGACCTGAATGACCAGCTGATGAACAGTGACAGTGGAAATATAGTCTCACCTTTATTCAACCTGTTGTAATGTAACTCCTTAACTTAATGTTTTCTCTTTTCTACTCATTAACCTTTTGTTTTTGACATTTCTCATGTTATTTGTTAATTTGTTTTGATTATGGTTTCTTATTCTGTTAAATAGTGTATTGCTGAGGATGAGTCGAAGTTGACTCGAAATGCATCCAAATTTGAAATAAAATCAATTTGACGAAGCAAAACTTTTTTATTTTTGTTTTTTTAATGTTGGTTTTGTTAAAAAGTTGTGATCTATTGCGGTTTGTTTTTGTCGTTGTTTTGATAATACGCGGTCACAAGCAAAATAGTTCGTCTCCTTTCGAACTTAACTTAGATTTCAATTCATCAAATACTAAGTTAATAGAAAGAATTTCTTATATATATATAACTTTTGAAACGTTTGAGCATTCGTTCTAATTCATACATATTATTAAAGGCAATGAATGTACCTTTCCAATGATATATAATGTTTTATTATTTTTACTCATATTATGCTAAATATATTGGTTTTAAAACGATTAAAAACGAAAAAAAATTCTCATTTTTTAGTCATTTTGTTTTTTGGCTGTAACTTCGTTAATAGACGTCCTAGAGGGTCGATTTTTACTCCGTTTTTTGTCAATAACTTTTAAAATAGAGGACCTATTATGATAATTTTTGCATTTTCTGATAGGTAATGAATGCCCCTTTCCAACAATATATATATTTTTGAAAAAAATATATATATATATGGATTTATCGATTTTTTCAATTTTTTCAAGGGAAAAATCAAAAAATTCATTCAAAAAGATTATGAGAATCACCAAGAACCAACTTAAATGCTAAAAAACTTCCAAAAACTCTGTATTCAGATTCAGAGTAAAATTATGGAACAATAAATATTTTATTTTTAAATATTCATATTTTTCAAAATTACTAAAAAAAATTTATTTTCTGTGTAAAAAATGCCTAGTCAACTTAGCAAACAATAAGAAAACCAAACGAAGAGCAGATTCCCAATTGAAAAAAGTGTTCCACTAATCAAATTTCAAAGAGGGTATCCAAATCATGAGAATCGGAAAGAAATCCCAATTGAAATCGTTTCAATTGGGAATAAGAATGGGTATATAAGGAGGTGCGCTGAGCGATTTTTTCTTAGTATAACTTATACGTTATACTAAGCCGGTTCTTCTCAGAACTTTAAAAAAATCTCTAAGAGGTAAAAACATTCGATTTTTTCATGAAAAATCACTGAAAAATCACCAAAAAGATTCAAAATTTAATAAAATATATATAAAAAAAAAAAAAATTTCAGATTTTTTCCGAAATTTGACCAAAAGTACTAAAAAAATTCTTAGTACGCACACTATTTTTTGAAAAGTAGTGCTAATCCCGCCAAATAGTAGTAGGTTTCTAATGCGGGATTACCGCGGGAAAACGTTACGAGGACATTTATTTTTTTGCACTAAGTGTTTGAAATCGAATCAAAATCGGCGGGAAAACGTTACGCGGGCTTTCGTTTTGCCGCCTAATGTAACGCTCCCCTCATCGTCAGTGGTATATCATTGGCAGCATAAAATACCTTTTTACACCTATAGTTTTGTTTGGTATATTATTAACACTTTTACAGGGGGGGTTCCGGAGTACACTTCTGGATTCCTACGTAACAAGAGCGTTGGAAAAATCCTACACATTCAGTAGTAGATAACAACATAAATACATTAACTTTTTTTTGAATCTTAATAAAATATTTTTGATACTTATTAACATATCCTATTAATCGAATTTATGTTCAGACGCAATCTGTGTTCTGACATAGAGGGTATTTTATGGTAACACAACTTGATAACCTTTTTGTTGTTATGGGTGTTTCACCTGTAACAGATCCCTGATGCCTGTAGTTGTCGCTTCTTTTGTTAATAATCTAATTTTGAATTAGGTCGTCTTTCATGTTTTATGTTTTAAAATCCTAACCTTGACAAACCATCAAATCTTTAGCGGTCTTACATACTTTTCTTCGGTATATATATTTATATTCGACCTACCGGTTACAGTCGATATCAAGAACCTACCGCCGCGACAATAAAAGATTTCTTTTTACATTTACTTATTATGGTTTAATCAATAGACATTTTTGAATAATAATTCGCGTTTTCGAATATCGCGTTTTAGACAGAGTCAAGATAAAATTTAAAATTTTGAAGATTCACATACTTCTTGACACTTGAATCTTAGAATAATACAGATATAAAAGCACTTTTAATGAACAATTAATTCAATACATTTATAATCATAAGGTAGCATGTAAGATTTCAGTTGTTATTGAATAGCCCTATAAACAATTTCAATAAGATCTTCTGTAGAATTAAATTTTTCAAGTATATCGAATATTTTCATGATAAGATTTTCATTCAGAAGAGTTTTGAGTTTAATGAATAAGATTTTCTCCTGTTAGATATTAAGAAACTGTTACTAATAAATCTTATGACTATAGGTTATAACGTTTTAAGAAAATTTACTGTGGGTAATTCATTTGATTTTGAAGATTTAGCATTGGAAATTTTCAGATATTTAGTTATGGCAGAGTAAGTTATTTTTATTGAGAGTGGTAATCCACCATATCTTCGGACGGAACAAGGTGGTGTGAAGAGGGAATACATAAGATGTATTCAGATTGCAACGTTGGAGTTTAGTATTCTCTTTCTTTGTTGTAGTATTTTTGATAGATATATTGATATAGCTAGGATGTTGTAGTAAGCAGGCAAAATTTTTGCTTGCTAACATAGTAAGGGGCTGCCTACAATATTAATGAGTCGTGGGGACTCTTAGGTCATTAGACAGCCAAGGTCGATAGCGGGAGAGTTGATTCTTGCTTTCGTTTTGGGTGGGTTCAGAGACCAGGAGGGTTACTTGAACATCTTTGATCCTCCCTCCCCTCGTAGTTAGACACCTCATCCTCCACTTTCTGCACAACATCGTGGTAGCAGAGTGGAAGGAAGGTATCAGGTACTATTGCGACCACTAACACCTATGGTTTGCTAGTTTACAAATACTTACGTGTTGCGTTCTACGTGTTGGTATGATGATTCAATCGCGATTTCTTTCGTTCGGACTACGTTCACTCTTTACATTTATTATGAGGTGCGTCCACGAATCAATCTTCCTTTACAATCAATTCATATTAGTCTTGTCTTTGGAGACTATGAGGGCCATCAAGCATTTTAACATATTTATTCGAATTCACACATCTCGAATTCAACGGTCGGCAGTGAAAAATAAGAGGTAACACCGGTTGTGTAGATCCCGGAGCAAGTGCCCGCGGCCTGGCTGAGCTAATCGTGGCTATGGGTACTGCCGGCCACCGCGACGGTCGATCTCGACCACGACCCTGCGTTGTCGCATGCCGTTCCGACTGGCTATTCTCAACAAATAGTCAGCCGGAAAGGGGGCGTTGCCGGCATAGGGTTGCTTCCATCCCATTGGCACAGAAACGAGATTGTGGCTAGACTTACAGGTGCGAGCTGGAGTAGAATCTCTGGAAAATTTATTCATGGGTTGTTGAGATAGTACTTCTGGTCTGGTTACATTCGTAAGGGATTTGAGTAGGGTCCTTGGTTTTTAGGTGTAAGCCACGCTTTACAGGTGCTACGAGAGGAACATCTAGTGCTCGTAGTGGATAGGCGTGAACATGTCATCGGATACCCTCTAGGCTGTTCTACGGTGTTTTGTAGTCAGTACCTATGGTAGGCTGGTGGATGGTTCTCGCTTCTGTGATGAGGGATGGATAAGGAATTTGGAAGAATGGGAAGGGGAGTAGGAGGAGCAGGAGGCAGTGTTAGCGAAGTGTAAGTATTTCTATATAAGGAGGTGCTAGATACACCGATACACGGAAGAAGACGCTGTTCCTTGGTATAGGAGCAAGGATAGGGCAGGTGCTTGTCTCTTCCTACTTCCTCTTCGGTTTGTGACGTTGATGGGCATTAGTTTGGATCTTGAATATCCATAGGGTATTTGAGTGTAGGGATTGGTGTCTATTGACGGTTGCAGGTGGTGTATAGATTATGAACTTTCTCCGATTATTTTTACGCTACAGGTGCGTTGAGTAATAGGTAGAAACCATCATCTTATATTTCTATCTAATAAATTTCCATTAATTCTTTATTAAATTTACGTTACAGATGGCGCCCAACGTGGGGCCCGAATTAGTTGACGAAGATAAGATTAGAATTGTTGATAGTTAGGTCGATTCAGAGTAGCGTGGAGAAAGTTAGGAATTTTTGAAAAAAAATTTGTCTCTCAAAATTTTTTTGTTATATTTTGAAATTTATTCAGTTTTCGATTAGATGTCGTTTGTTGGATGATGATGTTTCTTAGTCAGAGGAATACCATCGGGGTTAGCAGAGTAGGCACTTTTTTGTCCAGTGATTTGGTGAAATTGTTCCCGATTCAGTCTGTTGCATTAGGTCTACCTGTTTTCCCTCTACCTCTTGTCACTTGAGAATATCTTCGATCTCTGTCCGGACTGAGCAGTTATTCTTGCTTTGTCGTCAGTAGCTGAGGTGTTGATATGTTCTTAAAGGTGATGTCTGAGATCCAGGTCGTGTGAGAGCAGTATTAGCAGGTCTTCTGACCGATGGTTGGAGCTTTTTGCCCGACGCACGTCAGCTGCAGAAGCTGGTCATTCACTCAAATCGCGACCCTCTTTGTATCAACTACAACTCGATTTCTTTTCTTTTAATTGTTGTACTACCCTGTTTGTATTTGAAGATTATAGCCATTTTGATTAGAGGTTAGGAAGTGAAGGTTATGCGATGAGACATGAAGCGCTAACCGGTAGTTGGAGTTTTATACCCGATGTACGTCAGCAGTAGCGTAATGTCGTCTTCTCATACTCGAAACAACTTTTCGTTTGAGGAACTTGCCTTTTTCTTATACTTCAGAACACCGTAAGTCTACACACACTAAATTTTTTTTTTTTTTATTAAGCTTTTTTTGAGTCGGTTATGTTGCAGAACCGAGATAATCTGCACACCTTGTTCCAAAGTAGGGAGGGTTACCCTCTCCCGAAACTTTTATGAAAAACCATAATACATATTTAAGTATCTATTTAGTTATTTTTTGAGATATAGTTCAGTTTAAGTATCTTTTGAGTTTTAGGTAGTTGGAATACGAGACTGTTTCCAAGGTATCTAGTTTTTTTGAGATTCCGTCAATCGAGTTGAGACGTAACTTCTCGATTGGATGTGTAAGTTGGGATAGAGCCCTTATACCGTTTATAGATTTTTGGGATAGTGCCCGCATTTAGTTATATTTTTGGGATAGAGCCCACCATTATTGAATACCGTTTAGAACTTTAGATCATCTAGTAGAAATTAAGATTTTGATTACTAGTTAAGTATAAGTTTTTGATATTGAACTTTTCAAACAAAATTAAGCATTTACCTTTTTTCCTAAATTTATAAGATTACATTTAAGCACTCAACTTAAAACTTTAGGATTTCTGAAAACATTTTTGAATAATTGTTTTTGAAAGATGAGTTTACTATATATACATACTTACCCTTAGTATTAAGCACTTCGAAGTTTATACAACTTTAACTTTTTTTTTGAATTACTTCTCTGAGATACTATATCCGTTAGAGGTTTTGCTCACGGTATATTAGAGACATCTCACCATTACTCATTTGACTTACCTTTTTTTACTACCAATTTTTGACTTACATTATTTATTGTTGTAACACTCGAGTAGTATCCGTTTGAGGAAATTCTCATGGACTACAAGGATTATCCTTTTTATCTTTTGAATTACTCAGTTGTTATCGTCTGTCCGTTTACCTTCACGGTTGAATGAAGGACCGAAGTCGTAGAAGAGCTGTTAGAAGTACTTACCTTTCAAAGAACAAAGATTTTGTAGTCATGGCTCCTACAGCTCCAGAACCCAAACCTGGTCATAACCAAAACGTTGTCGGGGAGGATCATTCCGACAATGAAGGCAGTCAAGCCGAGGTTCAAGCCGGCGATAACACCGTTGATAGAAGTGTCATAGTGGACGATGATGAAGTAGCGAGAGCTGAAGAACAACTTCGTAAAGATGCAGCTGATCATTCTGCATATATACAGCAAGTAGTTTCCGCTACTATTGACCTACATAGGGTCAACGATAGACAGTTCATGGCAGAAGAGCTAGAGAGGAGTCATGCACGATTGCTTGACCAAGTCACTCAACTATTGCAAAAACGTACGGTCAAAACTACTCAACCAGTTGCTCCCCCTACCAGGCCACTCGCTCCACCAGACACGACTTCTACACAAAAAGCCGACGAGGCCACCTCCCTCTGTAACGTAAAAATTATTGTATGATAATTATTTAATAATGGAAATTGAAAGAAGATGGTTCTAAGTTGGAAACAGAGTTTGGCAATTATAAGCGAAGCTCGAAAAATCCTTCAGAATCTCAGGATCTCATAAGAACCCACGAATCCCTTTGTCATTGCTGATGAACACCCGACTTCACCCCAAATATCCTATGGATACCCAAGACTCTACCCCGATGTCCACAAACAACGTAAACCAGAGAGGAAGCAGGAAGAGGCAAGTGCTTATACCTCCTTGACTCCTATACCAAGGACCAGTATCTCCATCACCTCTTACTCGTGTATCGGTGTTTCGTATACTCCTCCTAAAAGACATACTTACACTTCGCTAACACCAACACTCGCTCTCCCTACTCCTCTCCCCATTTCTCCAACCTATTAACCCTTCAATTCCATCACCATCCCCATCACAGAAGCGCAAGCCATCTGGCAGCCCACCTGGGTACTGACCACAAAACACCGTAGAACAGCCTGAGGTATATCTGCCAGCATGCCTGCGCCTATCCGCTACGAGTAATAGATGTTCTCCTCGTAGCCATATCATGTTGTAGTTCACACCAAAAAACCAGGGATTCTACTGTACCTTATACTCGTAACTAGGATCGTGATGTAGTTTAATTAGTGTATCAGTTCTTTCCCAGAGGTTTCACTCCAGGTTACACCTATCACCCTAGCTATGACTATCTACCTCTATCTTTGAAGGGATGGTATTGATCCTTTGCCGGCAACGCCCCCTTTCCTGTGAATTATTCGTTTTAACAACCCACAGGAACGGCATGCGACAACGCAGAACCATGGTCGAGATCGACCGTCGCGGTGGCCGGCAGCACCCATGCCTCGACTAGCTCAGCCAGGCCGTAGGCACTTGCTCCGGGATCTACACAACCGGTGTTACCTCTTATTATCCTGCCGACTGTTGAGCTCAAGATGGATGAGCTCGAATAAAAGTATTAAAATGCTTATTGGCCCTCAGAATCCGCAAAGAAAAGACTTGATAGAAATGATTGAAAAGAAATTTTGATCCTAGGATGCACCTCAGGAAGGAAAGTATGAGTAAACGTTGGAATAAAGGAAGAAATCACGTTTGGAAAGTTAATTCAATCAGTAGAACGACACACGTAAGTATTTCTAAATGAGCAAAACATAGGTGGTCATGTTTGCAGTGGCTTCTAGAACCTTCCATCCATTCTGCTACCACGTAGCTCTGCAGAATATGGAGGATGAGGTGTCTAACTCAAAGGGGACGGAGGATCAAAGATGTTAAGGTGATCCCCCTGGTCTCTCAACCCACCCAAAACAATAGTAAAAATCATCTCTCCTACTATTGACCTGTGGCTATCCACGGACCTTATGAGTCCCCAGACTCAATGACGACTTCGGTAGCCCCTAAACATAATAGCAAGCAAAAGAAACTTGCTTGCCAACTATAACCTTATAACTAAATCATGGTACCTATCAAAAATACTGCACCAAAACTACTCAAACTCCATCGTTGCACTACGAATACCTCAACGGTACTTCATCACTGCCCCACCTTGTTCCATTTGAAGGTGAGTGAGGGTCACCACCCTCCCTATAAATAACCTAAACCGTCATGATGTAAACCTATATAAGTCTTCAAAAAAAAGTTAAGTTAAGAATCAAATCCACTGTAAATTTTTCTTAAATCGTTATAAAACGTTAATATAATTTATTTAATTTTATTCTTAATCTTTAACAAAATATTATTTTATTTGAAAAATACTTAATATTATCTCATTAAACTAACCTTACTATTTTGCCTCATAATCAATATCAAAGTCTAAATATATATATATATCTGTAAACAAGACATTGGATATTTCAAAACAATAGCGAAATCTACTAATAAATTTGAAAGTGGTTCATTAGCACATTAATAATCTTATATCTAACTTAAAAGTATGAAACTATGTTCATATAGATGTACTTTATCCACGTTATATTCATTGAAATAACATTTAAATGTGAAATTTTCAACTCTGAAATTTGTTTATTACAAGAAAATCAACTTGGAAACGTATATCGAAACTCTAAATCAATTAGTAAAAACAAAAAAAAGGTAACGAGTTATTAAAAGACGCAGCGGATTGACATTAATGCCATTTGTGTATATAAAAAAAATTGAAGATTAAAAAAACTTAAATAAGTATCACCGAATAAACAATTTACGAAGTAACTAAACCTAAACATTAAGACGAGACGTGAATCATTAGACTCCTATATCGAATACTCAAAGCATGAAACAACTGAACAGGCCTCAGGGATCTGCTTGAGACACTACGCTTCAACGCAACAAAAAGGTAGATATGTAGATATATATTCAAAATGTACCATATACAAAAGAACACAGTTCGTGTCTCTCATATACTCGATAAAATTTTTAAATCAATATAATTCAAATATGAAATAGCAATATTTTAAAGCAAGTATAGTTAAATGATATTATTGAGATATCTTCTCTCAAAATCTTTTTTACAGTTGGGATCCGGGAGTGCACTGCTGGATACCTTTCCTGTGGACAAAGTGATTAAAGATATATGATAATAATAATGCTATATTGAATCAAATTCTACCTCGTTGTTGATCTGAGAGTTCAGATCGTTGCTCAAATAGTTAAAATTATCTTTATTGAGTATTAAATAAAGATTCATGACCAGACATACATATAAGAGAAATCAAATTGGATTTCCTTTGCGACGAAATATAGCCATTGATGTCACGGACCGATCAGTGACTCACCATGTGGTAGTAATTCGAGTATAGCTTACCCAAAGAAAACGAAATCTTTGCAACTGAAAAGTAATAATCAGGAACTCGCCTGATGTATTAAAAGTGATTGAGTGGTACTCTTATCAAACAAGAAGTACAAGTGATACTGAAAGTATCTGAGCGATTGCAAATACGATGTGATCAAACCCAGTGGGAGTCACAGAACATAAACTAGTTACCGCGGCGTTATAACGCGAAGTTAAATGGTCGCTACCGACACTATACGCAAGTGGTTCAAGGACCAAGTAAATAAAAAAAAAAATATAATTGTTCTTTGAAAGAAATCCGTGGAGGAAAAAGTAAACAAGTGAATAAAAAGGTAAGTATGTTCTTCTCTAATACCGAGGAAAGCACAACGAAATGGTTATAAAACCAGGATAAAATGTCTCTACAACGTTTGACTTGATTCCAGATCAAATGTCAGTAAGTAAATTTCTTCACTTTAAGTAAAACCGATTTGATAGTATAAATCGCGATCAAATATAAGAAAAACAGATTTCGTGAAACGGTATAAAAGAAGTAATATGAAATACTGTCATTTGTGACCAGCAATAGCTGTTTTACACTATTTATAAGTAGCACCAAAGGATTATACACAACACTACACTCTTATAATTACATGCATGAATACCTAGGATATTACATATATATGTATATGGAGTTTCTCTTAAAGATACGGAGCAGGAGGCGCTAGGTCCTGTTCTCCGTAACTAAATAAATTCCGTACCACCGTCCGTGGTTGTCGGCGTTGATCGACAGCGTACACTGTGTGCAACCGCACCACAATTGGGCGTGCTGGGATTTTATATCTCAGATATGTGGTTGAGCAGAAACGCTCCCACAAAATTCACAATATTCACTAAAATACTATATATTTGGTTACCTGGTATAATGTTGTAAATGGAGTATCCCTTAAGGGTTATATATTTTATAAACTTTTTCACATGTGTATATTCAGGAACTGGTGTAAATAAAGTTGATGATGTATCAGGATCTGCTGAATTCTTGAATCAGGTGAGTAGCTCCCTCGTTGTATCTAGGTGGTTATGTTGTGGTTGGATCGGCATCTATGCTTTAGCATACGCCAGACATCCCGGTGAAATCTTGAAGAATAATTTCTTTGTTGAACGATGGAATCATCAGCCTATTCGAGACTGGGTTTCGGATGCTCCATCCACGTTGTGGATATCCTTAAATTCCTGGAGAAACCAGGTGAAGAAGTACGAGATTGAATCTCCACGTGTACATATATGTGTTCGTGGCGTGAATTTTGCCACGAGGAGTACGCAATGTTGACGTGGCGTGCCTTCACCACGAGAATAATGTTGTGGCGATGCAGATTTGCCACAAGTATATGAAAGGATGTGGCCGAGGCGAAGGATGCCTCCAATGACCAGATGCTGTGGCGAGTCTGCCACGAATGTGTCCACGTGTGGCGTGGTATATCGCTTAACAAGATCGTAGCCGTCGGCGAGCCGTCTGGATCAACGTCGAGCGACTAGGATCTTGGAATAATTTCGTTGGAATTGAGTGCCCCAAAATAAAAAGGTGTGATGGAGTAAATGTAAGTTGCGTAGCCGGCGCACATAATTTTATTTGTTGGGTATACAAAATTCCTGCCCACATGTATATGTGTGGACAAAAAAAAATAGTTTGCAGCACCTGCAGGATTGAGATTGAATATTTTCCGTCAGGAGGGCGAAATCTGGCCTTGCCCGTTGCATCAGATGCTCCTTGTGAAAGTAGTTTAGGCTGCGATTCCTAATTGGATGAGAAAAACCACTTAATAACCTCTTCAGACATGTGACGCGACACAAAAAAAAATTAATTATACCTTAGAGCAAAACGTATTTATTTCGCTCTATGGAATTCTAAATTTCAGCATCCTTACCTTTATCCATGATAATAAATGATTAATAGTAATAATCCCTCTAATTGCTTTAGCAATTAGGGGATTTTCTCTTGAAGAAACTAATAAAAAAAATGGATGCACGGCTCGGCTGCTTAAAAGGTTTTTTTTTTTTTCTTCTGAGTTCTGCTATGATGGTGTGGCTTCGTCTGGATCTTTCTTCTAAATGAAATCCACATCCGATTTCATGATAGACATTGCTACTTTCCAAGTAGCCAACGCCCTTCTTCCAATCTGACTTCCAGTTTCCCCTGATTTTTCTTCTTCCTCGCTTACATTATAGGTGGCGTGCAAAAATAGCATTAAGGTGCCATGCTCACTGTGTCACTTTTGTTATTCAGAGTTCATGACGTTTCAGTTAAGTAATCAAACTAAGTAATTTGACGTGATTCAAAGAGCTAAGGCTCTGATGACATTGGTTATTGAGAAAATAATTGTTAGACAGTACATGTCAAACGGAAAGGATTCTAATTGCCGTGAAGGACTAGTAGTGTTTTCATGTATATTTTTGACGGAAAAAATGATGGAAAGCATCAGGGGTGTTACGTTACATTTTGTATCTTAGTGCATTCTACTCTACCGGCATTTGAAATGGGACAGGATTCATCGACTTGTTTTGACTATGTCATCTGTCAGATGTAATTTTTAGTGGAAATTAATGGACATACAAATATCTGCTGATAATTTGGTACTTGCAGGATCTGCATAATCTGTTGTCAGTTATGTTCGTCAATTCGAATGTACAAAAAAAATGCATGGTGACAATAATGGTCAGAGCACGTTACAAGCGGAAAGATGACAAAAGCGATGCCGAATTTTGATCTAAATGTCGTATTTTGACTTGTCAGGTTTCTTGGCTTTGACAGGCGTCAGTGAATTCTGGTGGAATGACACAATGAAACCTTGAATAGCGAATGAGTTATGTAAGTAGGTCAGATCAACACTTGGAGAGAAATTAATCGGCCGCATCGAGAAATGTTTCCCAACTGCAACCTGACGTCTGCCTGTCACTTTCATTTCAAGTCTGGCATTCTTCAAGTCAGATACATTAATACTTTACTTTTAGCACCTCCGTCGACGTGTTCAACGAGCTTGTAAAGTTCGGTGCGAGCGGGTTGTTACGTTTGAATAGTGCGCATTAAGAATTTAGTTCCATCATATCCTTCTATCGAAAATGTACGGGAACGGACACATCTTGGAAATTAGATAGGGTGGGGAATTTCCGAAAATCAAAATGGCAGGTGGAATCTAATTTTGGGTGTGGATGCCAACTAGTGTGGAACCTTTCTTCGGGTGGATCCCATTGAGTGCGTTCAGCACGTTGCGAGTAAAGTGGAAGTCTCGCAGGTAGGTGCCACCTCTGACACACACTGGCATGTGGACTGGCGAGAAAGTCTTCCTTAAAAAACTTGGAATTTTGACTAAGTCCACTTAGTCTAATTTCCAAGAAATGGAGGATTGCTCGCGTAATAACTTCTTGACATGAAGATTCTTCGCTTGTCGTATCGCAATGACACTGCGACTCTTTCGCGTCTAGTCGGTCGAAGACAAAAATAATAGAAAGGTGAAGTATACCCTCGGGTGACGTTTGTGTACTCCATAGGCTTTCTGAAAGTAAAAAAAAGGAATTTATACCAAGAATCTCATGCACAGCTGAGAGCGGGGCATACGTCATACTCTTAAGCAAGATATACGATGCAAACGAGATAAGTAAAAAACTAAACTTGTATGTCGTCTGAAAAAAAATGTTTTCGATCTACGATCACGTCTTAAACGATAAGACAGAAAATAATTAAATGTACGTCTGTAATTTAAATATAATACTATAGTAGGGAAATACATACTATAAGTACTTGTATGGTCATGGTTGGTATATCAATTATGATCTTAAGGATCAAAATGAAAAATGTTTAAGTCAGGGATGTGGTTGTAATTCAAGTGTCTTATCTCTTTAAGTCCTTTGTATGGCAAGTTGACTTATGTCCTCGCCTATCTTCAACTTCATAAAGATTATTACCAATTACTTGAATCACACGAACTTTAATAAACTTTGGACTTAATTTGGCGCTCAGATGTTTCGACGCGTCACTCAGGACATGATTTCTTGCGTAGATTTCATCTCCTACCTTGTACATCACTTTCCTACTCCGAAGGTTGTAATTCTTTTCGTAGGCTTCGTGAGTTCGGATGAGTGCTTGTTTGAGGTACGAATGTACGATATTCATTTTGGCGACTTTGGGGAGCCATTCTATCTCCGAACAATTCAGTCCACCCAACTCTCTCAACAAACGATAGTCTGCCCCATGTCCTATCATGCGTTGCCCGAATAAGGCTTCGTATGGGGACATCGAGAGGGTTGAATGCACTGTCGTGCGTAATGCACTACTGATCGAAGACAGATGGGCATCCCAATCCGTCTGCCGGGGGTTGACATATGAACGGATAGCTGCAAGAATCGAACGATTGACACGCTCGCTCGCGTTCGACTGGGGAGCATACACTGCCGTTCGGTAGTGTTTGACCCCGAAAACGTCCAAGAATTTTTGGAACTCTTTCCCAACAAATTGTGTACCATTGTCAGAGAGTACGCTCTCTGGTACTCCGTAAATCAGAAAAACTTCATCTTTCAAGAATTTAACTACATTCGCGGCCGTTGCTTTGCGCAGTGGTTTGATGAAGACAAATTTGGTTAGTTGATCTAACACGATAATGATGTAAACGTTTCCGGATCTTGACCTGGGATACGGCCCGAGAAAGTCAACGTATAAATGTTGAAACGGCCTATCCACCTCGAAAGTGTTTCCCATCTCTGTTCTTAACGTCATGTTAGCTGCTTTACTGGTCTTGCATGTCTCACACCTGTCTACGTATAGTTTGACTTGCGTGTACATACTGGGCCAGTAGAATCTATCTTTCAACCGGTAAACCGTCTTTACCACTCCACCATGCGAAGCACGTGGAGGATTGTGAGCCAACGAGATTAACGACTCCGTCATCTCTGAGGGGACCCACAACTTCCAAGTTAGATCGTCGGCCAAGGGATTACCAACCGCATGTTTAGTGCGCTTGTTTATATACCCTTCCGACACTTTGAGGTCAGGTAGACGCTCCTGTTCCTTCCTGATATGACTGATGATATCAAGGTAACTTTCAGACTTAAAGGACGGATCCTCAAGATCGATGTGGAGTACCTCCGAGGCATCGATCTGTGGTAGACAAGAAAGGAAAGCTGACATTGTCAACTCATCGTCTTCATACGCTCTCGACAGAGCATCTGGCACGACAATCAATGTACCCTTTCTATGCTCAACCACAAAATCGAAACCTTGGAGTCGCATACTCCATCTCGCTAACCTTCCAGTTGGATCCTTCATCGTCATCAGCCATTTCAGGCTGGAATGGTCTGTAATGACACGAAAATGGTATCCCTCAACGTAAGACCTAAACTTCTGGATACCTTCGAAAGCTGCTAAGCACTCGCGCTCTGTCACCGAATAGTTTCTCTGAGCAGCATTCAGTTTCCGGGAGAAGTAGTATATAGGCTGCTGCGCCCCGGATTCGTCGTTCTGACAGAGTACACATCCGATACCAGTCGCGGATGCGTCGCAAAGAATGATGAATTCTTTGGAGAAGTCTGAATTGACTAGTACAGGCGCCGAAGTCAAAGCTTGCTTGATTTGCAGGAATGCCTCAATAGCTTCTGGACTGAGCTTGAAAACTTTTCCCTTTTTCAATGTCTCGGTCAAGGGTGCGGCTAGGGTGCTGAAATCCTTTACAAATCGCCGATACCAACCTACCATACCGAGAAATCGGCGAACTTGGCGAGTTGTGGTTGGTAGAGGAAAGCTAGTGATAGCTGCGATCTTATCTGGATCAGCTTTCAAGCAACCCTGACCGACCTTATAACCGAGGTAGTGAAGCTCATCAAAACAAAACTTCGACTTCTCGACATTAATCGTCAGACCTGCCTTAGTCAAGCACTTTCCAACTATCTCCAGAGTCTCTAGATGTTCGTCGAAATCCTTCGACACAACCAATAGATCGTCCAAGTATACAAATACTTGATCTCGTAATCCTGATGGGATTACGCGACTCATCAGGTAACTCAAACTTTGGGCCGCATTACATAGACCGAAGGGCATGACCTTGAATTGGTACAGTGGTCGGCCCGGTACCGTAAAAGCGGTTTTCTCCTTTGAACTTTGCTCCAGCAGTATCTGAAAAAACGCAATGCCGTCTTTACCATAAGGGCACACGGGGCCCGTGCCCAGGGCCTCTTTCGAGATGGGGGCCCCGAAAGGCTGATATATTCAATTACACTATACAATATCTGGAAATCTGGAAAATTATAAGATTTCTAGAATAAATCAAATCCACTTTTCAGTTTGTTTGTCCATGGATGAAACAACCTTCTATATTCACTTTCTTTGGTAACAATTCGGTCAAGATCTCAAATGGCGTTCGCTATTTCATCCTCTGGCATTGTGCCACCTTGTTGGAAGGCGGTCGAACTGCACATTCCGCTTTGAAGCTGCCTTTGAATCTTCTCACTATTGACAAGCCAACGTGCACAATGACCAAGAATTCGGCGGAAGCGAAATTGATGCGAGAATGCAAAATCATGATCTGGGATAAATGCACCATTGCGCATAAACGAGTTTTGAGGCAATCGACCGAACTATGAAAAGATTTTTAAGTGACTGGAGACAAGAAGTTGAAATTGATTACGAACATGAGAGTCGCATTGCAGAGGGACCCATCAACTGCCGAATTCTCGAGACAACTGCTGGCGCTTGACAATGGCCAAATTCCCGTTGATGTTTTGACTGGATTGATATCGTTCCCGCAAATTTTTGAGAGTTCACATCCTCCTCGAAGGAAGGACTCGTCAAGAAAGTGTTCCCCGGCATTGCACAAAAATATACAAATCTCGATTGGATTAGTGAATACTAGCAGCGAAGAATAAGAACGTCAATAGCTTGAATTTCATAATTCAAAGACAAATCGCTGGAGAACTGCATTCACACAAATCCGTTGACAGCGTGACCGGCGAAGATTAAGCGACCAACTATCTGAAGGAATTTTTGAACGCGCTTGATGTGCCAGGACTCTGCTGCATAATTTCCAGCTGAAAGTGACAAGGTTCAAAGGAGTTGAAAGTGACAAGGTTCAAAGGAGTGGAAGTCCTTATCCCACGAAATCCGATTATTCCAAATGATCTTCCATTCCAATTCAAGCGAATTTAGTTCCATTTTATATTGGCTTTGCCGATGACAATCAAAAAATCGCAAGGCCAATAGTTGGAAGTCTGTGGGATGAATCTCGAATTTAACTGTTGTTCGCACGGTCAGCTGTACGTTGCCTGTCCGCATGTTGGCAAACCGTCTTTGCATTACATTCCACTTTAATCTACTCCGTCGATGAATTAACAAAGTCGACCCATTTACAAGCACTGGCAACTGAGGCCATCGGCAAACCGTCTTTGCTGTTTTCTTGGCGGAAAAACGTGCCACGGAAAGACATTGTTAACTATATAAATCTCTACTTTTTTCGATTCCATTCCAATAAATTACATTGAAATTTGATCTTTACATAAAAAATGTTTTTGTCATTCACTTTTTTAACTTTCCAATAGGGCCATGAATTCTTGTGTGCCCAAGGGCCCCGGTATGGCTTAAGACGGCCATGCCAAAACGCATCCTTCAGATCCACGCTAGAAATATAACGTGTCTCTGTCAGACGTGCTAGCAGCCCCTCTATATGTGCAATTGGGCGAGCGTCTTTCTTGGTTACTGAGTTCACCTTCCGAAAGTCCAAACACAATCGGTTCTTACCAGGTTTGCGTACAAGCACAACTGGGGAACTCCATGCGCTGGAACTTTCCTCGATGACTCATAACGAAAGCATGCGGTCCAACTCGGCATACATAAGGGTTTGTATCGCTGGAGATACGGGATAGTACCTCTGCTTTATTAGTACGGCATCACCCGTATCTATGTAATGCTGCACTAGGTTCGTTTTCCCGAGTCCATTGACTGCGAAAGACGGAAAATTACGAACAACTGCTTCTAGTCCCTTAGACTCTTCATCACTCAACTTAATTTGGTTTGTGGGTCTTTCCTCTGGCCCACCGGTCGTAATTCCTGAAAGACTCGCAATTACATTTGGTGCGATCTGGAATTTTTGCCAAAAGTCAACGCCTAAATATAGACGCTGGCTTAACGACGGCACGATATACAGATCTATATCCTTTGTCACTCCTTTATACTGTATTGGGGTAGTTACTACTCCCACAATGGATTGCTTGTGTCCATCGGCCGTGGACACGGTAGTCTCTACCTTCCTTACCGTAACATTCTTGTCTTTCAGATAGGGAAGTATGTCGGTGCCTAAGCAACTAATACTAGCCCCTGAATCGAGAAGACCTAAGAAATTGTCTTCAAACAACCTCACCGTCACATAAGGACGTGGGTCATTCGATTCTCGGCCTAAGGTTGCCGTCGCTATGTTACGATAAGTAGTCCGCTTCCGATGGAAGCGTTCCCTTGTCCGTCGTATTCGTTTGGACAATTCCGGAAATGTGACAATTCTTTTACGCACTTCTTCATAATTGCGTAACCTTTCGTGAAAGGATTTACGATATAATGGTTCTGTAATATTACTGTTTAAATTTAAATTTGTAATAGGTTCGGGTTCTACAATTGAAGTAGGGTTTGTTCTACAATCATAGTTCGCTAATTCATTTTCTGTTTTATCTGGTTTTAAAATTTTAATCTTTGGAAGTTCAAGAGGCTCTTCGGATTTGGACACTTGAACTCCGGGTACGTTTAATCGGAGCGAACCCCCCCCGGTTATTGGGTTGTTCCTCCTCTCGTTTCCCGCTAGACATTTCGGACAGGACGGACTATAGGCGTCTGCTAAACCGCAGCGGAAACAAAAGACTTTATCAATAGGTTTCGCGCGATCGCGAAAACCATGGCCGAGAACTTGGCAATTCCAACATTTATGTACCTTGCGATCCCTCTGGATCGCTTCAATGTTGCTATTAGGCAACGCTACCACTAGATCCTGACAAGGCTCTTCTGCTATTTCGTTAACGAAACGCCTTGCAGGTGGACGTTGTGCATTTGGCACGAAATTCGGACGGACGTTCTCGTATTGAGATTGAGCTTTTTCTATAGCTCGACAATAGTAAGCTAGCTGTCTTAAGCTAGACGGACTGTAGGTGATGAGTAGCTCACCTATGCGCCTACGGACATTAGTTTTGATGATTTCTATGAGCTCCTTCTCCGGTCTAGGAACTCTCATCCTGGAATTCAGATGTTGAATGGCGTCGAAAAATTCGTTGACGGACTCACCATTCATCATCTTACGGTCAGATAGTTTTCGGAAGAGCTCGGTATCGCTTTCCAAACTGCGGTACTGTTCTACCAAAGCAGTTTTCAACTCGTCCCACGTCGCATATTTGTTGCCTTTCAGGTTCACCCAGTACCATGATTCAACGGAACCTGATACGAAGTGATAGAAATTAGCTGTAATTTCATACCATGATATGCCATAACTATTTCGTATACATCCCAGGCGGAACAAGAAATCGTCCACGGACATATTTTTCCCATCAAATTTCAAACCCCATTTATGGAATGGATGAACACGGTTCGAAGAAGTGGCATTCGAGGGTGGTGGCCTGGGTGCCGAAACAGGTGACTCGTCATCGAAATTGAAAGCGTTTACCCGCTCCATGAATTCATCTAAATTTGAGCCTAGAGGCATTTGTGCTGGATTGACATTCGATATAGGTGGCACTCTAGTACGCTCATAATGTGGTGTGAAACGGTCTGCCAAATCGATTTCATCGTTTGGTCTATATTCGGACTTGACATGTCTGGAAGCGGATGCTCCATTTGGGACGTTATAATTTACGACGCGTGTAGTGTCTGTGTTGGCTAAATTGACTTGCCGTGTGACTTGCTGCGTCGAAGTAGCGTTAGGCGGAACAAGTGGTCTTGTTGGGGGAGCAACTGGCTTAGGAGGGGCGACAGGTTGAGTGGCTTTGACCGTCCGTTTCTGAAGTAGCTGGGCTACTTGGTCAAGTAAGCGTTGATGACTTTACTCCAACGCTTCCGCCATAAGCTTCCTATCGTCGACCCTGTGCAGGTCAATAGTAGCGGAAACTACTTTCTGAATGTATGCTGAATGGTCAGCAGCATCTTTTCGCGATTGCTCTTCAGCTCTTGCCACCTCATCGTCATCTACTGCAATATACTTCTATCGACAGTGTTATCTCTCGGTAGACTCTCGGCTAAGCTGTCTTCGTCATCGGAGTGATCCTCCATGACGTCATTTTGCACGTGGCTGGGTTTTGGTTTCGATCCCCCAGGGGCCATTATGTCGAAATCTCTGTACTTCGTAAGGTAAGTACTCTTGACGGCTCGTCTCGGTCTTGAGCCGCTCATTCAACCGCGACACGAAGGAAATCGGTTAAACCACGTCAAACGCGTAAATTAAAGGTTCAAGATAAAAAGGATATTCTATATGGTAGCCCGTGAGAAACTCCTCAAACGGATACTACTCAAGCAGTATGGTAAAGTAAAGAAAAGAAGATAAGTGTAAGGAAAACTTTAAATATACCGTGAGCAAAATCCTCGAACGGTTATTTGTTAATACAAATCAATGTCAGTTGTAAATCTGGTGAGTATTAAATAAATTCTCAAGTAGTCCGTTTGAGTTCCTCAGCCGGATTCTACTTGTGGTAGCAAATGCTGTTTTGATTAAATCAAAAAGTGAAAATTCAACAATATTCCGTGAGCAACTGCTTCCAACGAATATTCGTCAATCAAGTAATTCAAAAGAAACATTAAATGGGTAAAAAAAAATAAAAAGGGTTATATCTATCTATAAGTGCTTAATATTAAAGTTAAATATATAGATTATTCGTCTATCAAAAACAATACTTCAAAATGTTTTCGGAAATCCTATATTTAACTGGATACTTAAATGTAGACTTAAAAGATAATATAATATATGTATACTTATATCAAAAAGGAAATTCGATTTTTAGAAATTAATACTTAAACTGTATTTCAAAAACTAACTTTATACTATACATACGGTTCTAAACTATGTTCAATAAAGGTGGGCTCTATCCCAAAGTATATCTTAATGCGGGCACTATCCCAAACTATAATTAAAGGTGGGCACTATCCCAAAATTCTGAAACTATATGGCGGGCACTATCCCAAATAACTATATGGCGGGCACTTTCCCAAACTACACGACAATCATGAAGTTACGTCCCAACTTGACTGACGGAAACTCAAAAATAAATCGATACATATCTGAATCAAAATCTCAAAAGAAAAAAAATATACTTAAATGCTTATAAATTTTATTTCATAAAAAGAATTCGGGAGAGGGTAACCCTCCCTTCTTCGAAACAAGGTGTGCAAATTTTTTGGCTCTGCAACATAACCGACTCAAAAAAAAAATTATCAAATAAAAAACTTAGAGTGTGTAGACTTTATGAACTTACGGCGTTCTATTGTAAGCGAAACGACAATCTCATCTAAATGAAAGTTGTTCAGGTATGCAAAGGCGACATTACGCTACTGCTGACGTACGTCGGGTATAAAAACTCCAACTACCGGTTAGCGCTTCATGTCTCAACGCATATCGTCACTTCCTAACATCTATCAAAAATGACTATATCTTCCCATACAAAAACTGGATCGAATAACAATCAAAAGTAAGTGTTGAATAGTAGCTGACGTGAGTTGGGCCGCAATTTTGAGCGAATGACCAGCTTCTGCAGCTGACGTGCGTCGGGCGAAAAGCACCAACCACCGGTCAGAAGACCTGCTCATACTACTCTCATACGACCTGGATCTCAGACATCACCTTTTGGACATATCGACACCTCCGCTACAGACGACCGAGCAAAAACTACTACTCAATCCGGACAGAGATCGACGATACCTACAAGTGACAAGAGGTGGAGGAGAAGAAGGTAGACCTAATGCAACAGACTGATCCGGGAATAATGTCACCAAATCACTGGACAAAATAGTGCCTATTCCTCTAACCTCGATGGTATTCCTCTATCTAAGAAACATAATCATCTGCCAAACGACTTCGAATTGAAAAAAATAAAAACTTCAAAGGAAAAAAAACTGAAAAATTTTCAAAAATTTCTAACTTTTTTCCTACTCTACTCAGGATCGACCTATCTTTCGTCAATTCTGGGCTTATCTTTGCAAACTCATTCGGGCCCCACGTTGGGTGCCATCTGTAACGTAAAAATTATTGTATGATAATTATTTAATAATGGAAATTGAAAGAAGATGGTTCTAAGTTGGAAACAGAGTTTGGCAATTATAAGCGAAGCTCGAAAACTTCCTCAGAATCTCAGGATCTCATAAGAACCCACGAATCCCTTTGTCATTGCTGATGAACACCCGACTTCACCCCAAATATCCTATGGATACCCAAGACTCTACCCCGATGTCCACCAACAACGTAAACCAGAGAGGAAGCAGGAAGAGGCAAGTGCTTATACCTCCTTGACTCCTAAACCAAGGACCAGTATCTCCATCACCTCTTACTCGTGTATCGGTGTATCGTATACTCCTCCTAAAAGACATACTTACACTTCGCTAACACCAACACTCGCTCTCCCTACTCCTCTCCCCATTTCTCCAACCTATTAACCCTTCAATTCCATCACCATCCCCATCACAGAAGCGCAAGCCATCTGGCAGCCCACCCGGGTACTGACCACAAAACACCGTAGAACAGCCTGAGGTATATCTGCCAGCATGCCTGCGCCTATCCGCTACGAGTAATAGATGTTCTCCTCGTAGCCATATCATGTTGTAGTTCACACCAAAAAACCAGGGATTCTACTGTACCTTATACTCATAACTAGGATCGTGATGTAGCTTAATTAGTGTATCAGTTCTTTCCCAGAGGTTTCACTCCAGGTTACACCTATCACCCTAGCTATGACTATCTACCTCTATCTTTGAAGGGATGGTATTGATCCTTTGCCGGCAACGCCCCCTTTCCTGTGAATTATTCGTTTAAACAACCCACAATAACAGCATGCGACAACGCAGAACCATGGTCGAGATCGACCGTCGCGGTGGCCGGCAGCACCCATGCCTCGACTAGCTCAGCCAGGCCGTAGGCACTTGCTCCGGGATCTACACAACCGGTGTTACCTCTTATTATCCTGCCGACTGTTAAGCTCAAGATGGATGAGCTCGAATAAAAGTATTAAAATGCTTATTGGCCCTCAGAATCCGCAAAGAAAAGACCTGATAGAAATGATTGAAAAGAAATTTCGATCCTAGGATGCACCTCAGGAAGGAAAGTATGAGTAAACGTTGGAATAAAGGAAGAAATCACGTTTGGAAAGTTAATTCAATCGAGATCGACCGTCGCGGTGGCCGGCAGCACCCATGCCTTGACTAGCTCAGCCAGGCCGTAGGCACTTGCTCCGGGATCTACACAACCGGTGTTACCTCTTATTATCCTGCCGACTGTTGAGCTCAAGATGGATGAGCTCGAATAAAAGTATTAAAATGCTTATTGGCCCTCAGAATCCGCAAAGAAAAGACCTGATAGAAATGATTGAAAAGAAATTTCGATCCTAGGATGCACCTCAGGAAGGAAAGTATGAGTAAACGTTGGAATAAAGGAAGAAATCACGTTTGGAAAGTTAATTCAATCAGTAGAACGACACACGTAAGTATTTCTAAATGAGCAAAACATAGGTGGTCATGTTTGCAGTGGCTTTTAGAACCTTCCATCCATTCTGCTACCACGTAGCTCTGCAGAATATGGAGGATGAGGTGTCTAACTCAAAGGGGAGGGAGGATCAAAGATGTTAAGGTGATCCCCCTGGTCTCTCAACCCACCCAAAACAATAGTAAAAATCATCTCTCCTACTATTGACCTGTGGCTATCCACGGACCTTATGAGTCCCCAGACTCAATGACGACTTCGGTAGCCCCTAAACATAATAGCAAGCAAAAGAAACTTGCTTGCCAACTATAACCTTATAACTAAATCATGGTACCTATCAAAAATACTGCACCAAAACTACTCAAACTCCATCGTTGCACTACGAATACCTCAACGGTACTTCATCACTGACCCACCTTGTTCCATTTGAAGGTGAGTGAGGGTCACCACCCTCCCTATAAATAACCTAAACCGTCATGATGTAAACCTATAGAAGTGTTCAAAAAAAAGTTAAGCTAAGAATCAAATCCACTGTAAATTTTTCTTAAATCGTTATAAAACGTTAATATAATTTATTCAATTTTATTCTTAATCTTTAACAAAATATTATTTAATTTGAAAAATACTTAATATTATCTCATTAAACTAACCTTACTATTTTGCCTCATAATCAATATCAAAGTCTAAATATATATATATATATATCTGTAAACAAGACATTGGATATTTCAAAAGAATAGCGAAATCTACTAATAAATTTGAAAGTGGTTCATTAGCACATTAATAATCTTATATCTAACTTAAAGGTATGAAACTATGTTCATATAGATGTACTTTATCCACGTTATATTCATTGAAATAAAATTTTAATGTGAAATTTTCAACTCTGAAATCTGTTTATTACAAGAAAATCAACTTGGAAACGTATATCGAAACTCTAAATCAATTAGTAAAAACAAAAAAAAGGTAACGAGTTATTAAAAGACGCAGCGGATTGACATTAATGCCATTTGTGTATATAAAAAAAATTGAAGATTAAAAAAACTTTAATAAGTACCGCCGAATAAACAGTTTACGAAGTAACTAAACCTAAACATTAAGACGAGACGTGAATCATTAGACTCCTATATCGAATACTCAAAGCATGAAACAACTGAACAGGCCTCAGGGATCTGCTTGAGACACTACGCTTCAATGCAACAAAAAGGTAGATATGTAGATATATATTCAAAATGTACCATATACAAAAGAACACAGTTCGTGTCTCTCATATACTCGATAAAATTTTTAAATCAATATAATTCAAATATGAAATAGCAATATTTTAAATCAAGCATAGTTAAATGATATTATTGAGATATCTTCTCTCAAAATCTTTTTTACAGTTGGGATCCGGGAGTGCACTGCTGGATACCTTTCCTGTGGACAAAGTGATTAAAGATATATGATAATAATAATGCTATATTGAATCAAATTCTACCTCGTTGTTTATCTGAGAGTTCAGATCGTTGCTCAAATAGTTAAAATTATCTTTATTGAGTATTAAATAAAGATTCATGACCAGACATACATATAAGAGAAATCAAATTGGATTTCCTTTGCGACGAAATATAGCCATTGATGTCACGGACCGATCAGTGACTCACCATGTGGTAGTAATTCGAGTATAGCTTACCCAAAGAAAACGAAATCTTTGCAACTGAAAAGTAATAATCAGGAACTCGCCTGATGTATTAAAAGTGATTGAGTGGTACTCTTATCAAACAAGAAGTACAAATGATACTGAAAGTATCTGAGCGATTGCAAATACGATGTGATCAATCCCAGTGGGAGTCACAGAACATAAACTAGTTACCGCGGCGTTATAACGTGAAGCTAAATGGTCGCTACCGACACTATACGCAAATGGTTCAAAAACCAAGTAAATAAAAAAAAAAATAATTGTTCTTTGAAAGAAATCCGTGAAGGAAAAAGTAAACAAGTGAATAAAAAGGTAAGTATGTTCTTCTCTAATACCGAAGAAAGCACAACGAAATGGTTATAAAACCAGGATAAAATGTCTCTACAACGTTTGACTTGATTCCAGATCAAATGTCAGTATGTAAATTTCTTCACTTTAAGTAAAACCGATTTGATAGTATAAATCGCGATCAAATATAAGAAAAACAGATTTCGTGAAACAGTATAAAAGAAGTAATATGAAATACTGTCATTTGTGACCAGCAATAGCTGTTTTACACTATTTATAAGTAGCACCAAAGGATTATACACAACACTACACTCTTATAATTACATGCATGAATACCTAGGATATTACATATATATGTATATGGAGTTTCTCTTAAAGATACGGAGCAGGAGGCGCTAGGTCCTGTTCTCCGTAACTAAATAAATTCCGTACCACCGTCCGTGGTTGTCGGCGTTGATCGACAGCGTACACAGTGTGCAACCGCACCACAATTGGGCGTGCTGGGATTTTATATCTCAGATATGTGGTTGAGCAGAAACGCTCCCACAAAATTCACAATATTCACTAAAATACTATATATTTGGTTACCTGGTATAATGTTGTAAATGGAGTATCCCTTAAGGGTTATATATATTATAAACTTTTTCACATGTGTATATTCAGGAACTGGTGTAATTAAAGTTGATGATGTATCAGGATCTGCTGAATTCTTGAATCAGGTGAGTAGCTCCCGCGTTGTATCTAGGTGGTTATGTTGTGGTTGGATCGGCACCTATGATTTAGCATACGCCAGACATCCCGATGAAATCTTGAAGAATAATTTTTTTGTTGAACGATCAGCCTATTCGAGACTGGGTTTCGGATGCTCCGTCCACTTTGTGGATATCCTTAAATTCCTGGAGAAACCAGGTGAAGAAGTACGAGATTGAATCTCCACGTGTACATATATGTGTTCGTGGCGTGAATTTTGCCACGAGGAGTACGCAATGTTGACGTGGCGTGCCTTCACCACGAGAATAATGTTGTGGCGATGCAGATTTGCCACAAGTATATGAAAGGATGTGGCCGAGGCGAAGGATGCCTCCAATGACCAGATGCTGTGGCGAGTCTGCCACGAATGTGTCCACGTGTGGCGTGGTATATCGCTTAACAAGATCGTAGCCGTCGGCGAGCCGTCTGGATCAACGTCGAGCGACTAGGATCTTGGAATATTTTCGTTGGAATTGAGTGCTCCAAAATAAAAAGGTGTGATGGAGTAAATGTAAGTTGCGTAGCCGGCGCACATAATTTTATTTGTTGGGTATACAAAATTCCTGCCCACATGTATATGTGTGGAC
This sequence comes from Platycheirus albimanus, assembly GCA_916050605.2. Classification (NCBI taxonomy): domain Eukaryota; kingdom Metazoa; phylum Arthropoda; class Insecta; order Diptera; family Syrphidae; genus Platycheirus; species Platycheirus albimanus. Next base: position 97,899,744 of record OU696696.1, on the reverse strand, counting down.
AAAAAAAAATAGTTTGCAGCACCTGCAGGATTGAGATTGAATATTTTCCGTCAGGAGGGCGAAATCTGGCCTTGCCCGTTGCATCAGATGCTCCTTGTGAAAGTAGTTTAGGCTGCGATTCCTAATTGGATGAGAAAAACCACTTAATAACCTCTTCAGACATGTGACGCGACACAAAAAAAAATTAATTATACCTTAGAGCAAAACGTATTTATTTCGCTCTATGGAATTCTAAATTTCAGCATCCTTACCTTTATCCATGATAATAAATGATTAATAGTAATAATCCCTCTAATTGCTTTAGCAATTAGGGGATTTTCTCTTGAAGAAACTAATAAAAAAAATGGATGCACGGCTCGGCTGCTTAAAAGGTTTTTTTTTTTTTCTTCTGAGTTCTGCTATGATGGTGTGGCTTCGTCTGGATCTTTCTTCTAAATGAAATCCACATCCGATTTCATGATAGACATTGCTACTTTCCAAGTAGCCAACGCCCTTCTTCCAATCTGACTTCCAGTTTCCCCTGATTTTTCTTCTTCCTCGCTTACATTATAGGTGGCGTGCAAAAATAGCATTAAGGTGCCATGCTCACTGTGTCACTTTTGTTATTCAGAGTTCATGACGTTTCAGTTAAGTAATCAAACTAAGTAATTTGACGTGATTCAAAGAGCTAAGGCTCTGATGACATTGGTTATTGAGAAAATAATTGTTAGACAGTACATGTCAAACGGAAAGGATTCTAATTGCCGTGAAGGACTAGTAGTGTTTTCATGTATATTTTTGACGGAAAAAATGATGGAAAGCATCAGAATGGATTGGTGACGTAAGTATTAGTATTACAACTTGTATCTTAGTGCATTCTACTCTAACGGCATTTGAAATGGGACAGGATTTATCGACTTGTTTTGACTATGTCATCTGTCAGATGTAACTTTTAGTGGAAATTAATGGACATACAAATATCTGCTGATAATTTGGTACTTGCAGGATCTGCATAATCTGTTGTCAGTTATGTTCGTCAATTCGAATGTACAAAAAAAATGCATGGTGACAATAATGGTCAGAGCACGTTACAAGCGGAAAGATGACAAAAGCGATGTTGAATTTTGATCTAAATGTCGTATTTTGACTTGTCAGGTTTCTTGGCTTTGACAGGTGTCAGTGAATTCTGGTGGAATGACACAATGAAACCTTGAATAGCGAATGAGTTATGGAAGTAGGTCAGATCAACAATTGGAGAGAAATTAATCGGCTGCATCGAGAAATTTTTCCCAACTGCAACCTGACGTCTGCCTGTCACTTTCATTTCAAGTCTGGCATTCTTCAAGTCAGATACATTAATACTTTACTTTTAGCACCTCCGTCGACGTGTTCATCGTGCTTGTAAAGTTCGGTGCGAGCGGGTTGTTACGTTTGAATAGTGCGCATTAAGAATTTAGTTCCATCATATCCTTCTATCGAAAATGTACGGGAACGGACACATCTTGGAAATTAGATAGGGTGGGGAATTTCCGAAAATCAAAATGGCAGGTGGAATCTACTTTTGGGTGTGGATGCCAACTAGTGTGGAACCCTTCTTCGGGTGGATCCCATTGAGTGCGTTCAGCACGTTGCGAGTAAAGTGGAAGTCTCGCAGATAGGTGGCACACACTGGCATGTGGACTGGCGAGAAAGTCTTCCCTACACCTCGAACGCGACTTCTATGAACCGTGTTCACCCATTTCACAAGTGGGGTTTAAAATTCGATGGCAGGAACATGTCGGTCGATGACTTCCTGTTCCGCCTCGATTGCTTTCGAAGTAGTTAGTTATGGTGTGCCGTGGTATGATATTACCACAAACTTTTACCATTTCGTGTCAGGCTCCGTAGAGTCATGGTACTGGGTGTACCTGAAAAGCAACAAGCACACTACGTGGGATGAGTTGAAAACTGCTTTGGTAGAACAGTACAGCAGTCTAGAAACTGACACAGAGCTCTTCAGGAAACTGTCGGATCGCAAGATGTTGAATGGCGAGTCTTTCAATGACTTTTATGATGCCATTCAACACCTGAATTCCAGGATGCGAGTCCCCAGACCTGAAGAGGAGCTTATAGAAATTATTCAAACTAATGTCCGTCGACGTATGAGTGAACTCTCGATCACTTATAGTCCGTCCAGTTTAAGGCAACTAGCCTACTATTGTCGAGCTATCGAAAAAGCTCAATCTCAGTATGATAGTACACGTCCGAGTTTCGTGCCAAGTGCACAACGTCCACCTGCAAGGCGATACGTCAATGAAATTGAGGAAGAACCTTGTCAGGAACTAACCGTAGCTTTGCCCAATACTAGTATCGAAGCGATCCAAAGAGATCGTAGTCTGCAGAAGTGCTGGAATTGCCAAGTGCTTGGCCACAACTTTCGCGATTGCGCAAAGCCAATTGATAAGATATATTGTTTCCGTTGCGGATTAGCTGATGCTTACAGTCCGACATGCCCTAAGTGCTTAGCGGGAAACGGACGGAGGAACAACCCATCCACCGGGGGTTTCGCTCCGATTAGATATACCCGGAGTTCAAGTGTCTAAGCCGACGAAACCTCCTGAACTTCCTCAAATTGAGATTTTGAAACCGATTAAGAACGATGAACAACCGAACAATAATACTAATGATTGTAGAACAATCCCTAATTTGAATAAAGAACCCAAACCAGAAACAAATTTGAATTCCAAAATTGATATAGCTGAACCATTATACCGTAAACCTTTCCATGAAAGGCTACGTAATTATAATGAGGTACGAAAAAGAGTAGTCACCTTTCCAGAGTTGTCCAAATGGATACGACGGACAAGGGAGTGCTTCCATCGGAAGCGGACTACTTACCGTAACATAGCGTCAGCAACAATAGGCCGAGAATCGAATGACCCACGTCCTTATGTGACGGTCAGTCTATTTGGCGATAGCTTCTTAGGTCTCCTCGATTCAGGGGCCAGCATTAGCTGCTTAGGCACTAATATACTTCCCTATTTAAAAGACAAAAACGTTACGGTAATTAAGGTAGAGACTACCGTATCCACGGCCGATGGACAGAAGCAATCCATAGTGGGAGTGATCACCACAGCGATCCAATATTAGAACGTGACTAAAGATATCGATCTTTACATTGTGCCATCGTTAAGCCAACGTCTATATTTAGGCGTCGACTTTTGGCAGGAATTCCAAATCGCACCTCATGTAATTGCGGGTCTTTCAGGAATTGCGACCGGCGGGTCAGAGGAGAGGCCCACAAACCAGATTAAGTTGAATGATGAAGAGTCTAAACGACTAGATGCTGTTGTTCGTAGATTTCCTTCTTTCGCAGTCCATGGACTCGGGAAAACGAATCTAGTGCAGCATTATACAGACACGGGTGATACCGTACCTATAAAGCAAAGGTACTATCCCGTATCTCCGGCGATACAAACTCTTATGTATGCGGAGTTAGACCGTATGCTTTCGTTAGGAGTCATCGAGGAAAGTTTCAGCGCATGGAGTTCCTCAGTGGTGCTTGTTCGCAAACCTGGTAAGAACCGATTGTGTCTGGACTTTCGGAAGGTGAACTCCGTAACAGAGAAAGATGCTCGTCCGATTGCGCATATAGAGGGGCTGCTGGCACGTCTGACAGAGACACTTTATATTTCTAGCGTGGATCTGAAGGATGCGTTTTGGCAGATACCGCTGGAGCAAAGTTCGAGGGAAAAGACCGCATTTACGGTACCTGGCTGACCACTGTACCAATTTAAGGTCATGCCCTTCGGTCTATGTAATGCGGCACAAAGTTTGAGTTACCTGATGAGTCGCGTAATGCCCTCAGGATTACGAGATCAAGTATTTGTATACTTGGATGATCTGTTGGTTGTGTCGAGGGATTTCGACGAACACATAGAGACTCTGGAGATAGTCAGAAAGTGTTTGATGAACGCAGGACTGACGATTAACGTCGAGAAGTCGAAGTTTTGTTTTGATGAGCTTCACTATCTGGGTTATAAGGTCGGTCAGGGATGTCTGAAAGCTGATCCTGATAAGATTGCAGCGATTACTAGCTTCCCTTTACCAACTACAACTCGCCAAGTCCGCCGATTTCTTGGTATGGCAGGTTGGTATCGGCGATTTGTAAAGGATTTCAGCACCCTAGCCGCAAACTTGACCGAGACACTGAAAAAGGTGTCTACCACAGATCGGTGCCTCGGAGGTACTCCACATCGATCTTGAGGATCCGTCCTTTAAATCTGACGGTTACCTTGATATCATTAGCCATATCAGGAAGGAACAGGAGCGGTTACCCGACCTCAAAGTGTCGGAAGGGTACATATACAAACGCACTAAACATGCGGTTGGTAATCCCTTGGCCGACGATCTAACTTGGAAGCTGGGGGTTCCCTTTAGAGATGACGGAGTCGTTGATCTCATTAGCTCACAATCCGCCGCGCGCTTCGCATGGTGGAGTGGTGTAGACGGTTTATAGACTGAAAGATAGATTTTATTGGCCCAGCATGTACACTCAGGTCAAACTATACGTAGACCGGTGTGAGATATGCAAGACTAGTAAAGCTGCTAACATGACGTTAAGGACAGAGATGGGAAATAGTTTCGAGGTGGATAAACAACATTTGTACGTTGATTTCCTTAGGCCTTATCCCAGGTCAAGATCCGGAAATGTTTACATCGTCATCGTGTTAGATCAGCTAACTTAATTTGTCTTCATCAAACCACTTCGCAAGCAACAGCCGCCAGCGTGGTCAAATTCTTGAAAGAAGAAGAATTTCTAATTTACGGAGTGCCAGAGGGCATTCTCTCTGATAACGGTACACAATTTGTTGGGAAGGAGTTCCAAAAACTCACGGATGTTTTCGGGGTCAAACACTACCGGACGGCAGTGTATGCTCCCCAGTCGAATGCTAGCGAACGAGTGAATCGCTCAATTCTAGCAGCTATAAGATCGTATGTCAATCCTCGATAAACGGATTGGGATGCCCATCTGTCTTCGATCAGTAGTGCCTTGCGCACGACAGTACATTCAACCCTCACAATGTCCCCATACGAAGCCTTATTTGGACAACGGATGATAGAACACGGGGCAGATTATCGTTTATTGAGAGAGTTGGGTGGACTGAACTGTTCGGAGATAGATTGGCTTCCTAAGGTTGCTAAGATGAATATCATTCACTCGTACCTGAAGCAAACTTTGATTCGAACTCACGAAGCCTACGAGAAGAATTACAATCTTCGGAGTAGAAAAGTGGTGTACAAAGTAGGTGACGAAATCAACAAAAGAAATCAAGTTCTGAGTGACGCAACCAAGCATCTGAGTGCTAAGTTGTGCCTGTCATGTACTGCAATAGGCAACGAAAAATGTGCCTTAAAGTATGCACTAAATTATGCATCGAAGAATGCATTAAGCCACAACCCAAAGTTGGGCAGTGCATTGTGGTATTCCACAGAACATACACAAAAACAAAAACAAAGGCGCGGCATAACATGACGAATACAGTATCAGGGCATACCGACTAAAAATACTGCTGCCCTGATACTGGATAAAAAACCGAAGACCCCAAAAAGAACGAATGAGGAAAAAAAGAATGACATACTGCCAAAAACTGATGACAGCGGAAGAAGATGACCGTTGGACCCGTAATAAACAAAACAAAACACTAAAAGTGCGTGTGCTGCAGTTGAATGACATACTGCCAAAAACTCCAAAAACTGGTGACAACGGAAGAAGATGACCGTTGGACCCGTCATTAACAAAACAAAATACTGAAAGTGCGAGTGCTGCAGTTTTAGTATTAAATATTATTAAGTAGGTTACTATTATTAAATATTATTGAGTAGGTCACTATTATCAAACAGAGTAGTAGAATAAGCAGATTTGTAGGTATTACTTAATATTGTAAGTAGGTTATCATTATTGAAAAATGTTAATGTTAAGGAGTGGGGTTTGTAGTATAAATACAGCCCCAAAATATTGAATAAACGACCGTCTAACTAAACCAAGCAAGGGAGTTATAAGTTGTTTTTTGTTCCAAATTATTTAAAAGGAAAGCTCCTCTCCAGCACAACATTTCAGAAAAGGGATAACTCAAAGTAACTCAAAGGAAATCTTCAGACAAACAAGGTAACATAAACATAAAACATACACTATTCTTTTCAGCCTTTAAGTCGCCGTTAGGCTAAAGAGTACCAGCTGCCAGGGCTTTAACAATCTGGAACTCCCCGCGTAGGTAGGCAACCAAAGCAAACAAAAGATTCAAACCCGTCTTGCTCATACGTAGTATGAGCCAGACCCCCGTCTCTCTTCCCAAGGTTTCGCCTCCGGCTAAAGAAGGAACACAGCTTGTAACCACCCCCCAGAAAATAACATTGGAGGAGTACCGGGCCCGCGCCAACCAGTCCCTACAAGAAGCATTGAGGAAAGACCCCAAGGCAGGTCCCCGACCAACCCGTTGGAGCCGGCCAGTAGGACAACATCCCCCTCCCCGGACCAGCGAAACACCGAAAGGGCCATTTGCGGCCTTCACCCGGAGTCGCCACCGGAGTGGACGCCAAGTACGAGTGCGCCAGGCCCTAGGTGAACTGTATCGCCTCGCTGGGGTCAGTAGTGGGCCTCAAAAGAGGGCTTTCCTGGAGACAGCAAAGGAGATTAAGCGGGCTGAATACGCCGCCCGCCACAGGCGGAAAATAGAGGCCGCGAAAGCGGCGGAACCTAAGGAACCTAAATAAAAAAAAGATATCGTAAACCAATACCACTGATTTTTCTATTGTTATCGTTAGTTGTTCATTTGCATTTTCATTGGGAAGGTTATTCGTTTTTGCTCATACGTAGCCAACAGGTCGACACCACCAACGATACTACATAACATTGGCGCAGCCGGTAGGATAGTGTTAGATTCAGAAGAAAAATAAATCTATAAATCTGAAGTTCCTCTTCTGGCTTCAGAAACACTATCTTACGAACAAGAGAGTTGATGGTGTTCAACCTGATACGTTTGTCCAAGTTTTGGGAGTTTTCTTTCATTTTCTTTTGTTAATGAAAATCACCCTCATTAAACAAAACCTAGACCTTTTCTTTTTTGGGCAAGCCATAGAAAATTAGTTTCCTATATTCTTGGTGAACACCGAACAAATACGTCAATTATCTAAGGAAGCGCAAGAGCAAGGCAAGAAATAAAACATTTCAACAATACCCTACTAGCAGAGCTAAAAGTTCTTGCAGGTAACGAAGTCTTTGGATTGAAGTACAATCAAATAAGTTCTCAGTATGGACAATTCACTAGGTTGGAAACGACTGATGCTATACTCTACGAGTATATAGAAGCAGTGAAATTCCGACAAGAGAAACTCGAAAAAGATATTCAAGACCTAGAGTGTGAACAAGAAAATCACCAAAAAACTCGAGTCAAACTTGACACACGCCAAAAGGCAGCGGAAAAAACTAACAGTCAAGCTGAAGCAAAAATTTCAGAACTAACTGAACGTATCGCTACCCTCGAGGCTAAAGAAGAAAAAGTTAAGCGTAAGCAAAGCTTCTACAACAGCAAGGAGAAAGAGTTTTTAAGTGGACTGGAAAATTTAAAAAGTCGCGAGCAGGGTTTCGCGGCCCATATTAAACTTCTTAACGAAGAAATTGATAGTTTACGAAAAAAGACAACTTTTCGGAAATCCATAAACACACAAACCTCTGTTCAATCCGACTCACCTCCAGACGAATCTCAAGCAGTTCACACTTGTAAACAAGAAGCTAAAATGGCTTAAGGATTCGAAAAATTGTTACAACTGTCACACAATATCCCCGAATTTTCAGGGGGGAACGATCCTAAAATGGCACAAAAGCTCCAAGCTTTCCTTTCTTGTATACGCCCAATCATAGATCATATTAAGGGAGATAAGACTGATGAAGCCATGTTCATCAAAATTCTCAATACAAGATTGAGAGAGGATGCTCTAGATTTGATGGACGCCTTAAATATGGAAAAACGTTCACAAAGAGGGGAAACCTTCTCACCCCCTCAAGCCTATTTAAACATAGCCCATACAACAAATCCTGGTTTTTATGCCATCCCGCAAATAGCTCAAACAACCAATAACCCAGTGGTCGAGACTTCCGCAAAAAGCAAGATAATTTGTAGTTTTTGCAAAATTAAAGGTCATACATACAGTGAATGCTTAAAGCGACAAAACACTCCCGTCTGCCAAATGTGTAAGAAATACGGTCATGAAGCGTCAACTTGTAACCAACGTTACAACGGTCAAAACAATACATACGGAAATCAAAGGGGAAATCATCGGATCGTTAACAATGATCCCCCAACTAATTCGTATAGAGGCAACTCGTCCTATGAAAGGAGGAATTCTTAAAACGAATTCAACCTCCCAAGAAATAGTCAACCCTTTGGTAGAGTTAGCCACCAAAACAACTTTGGTGACAGGCCTCCCACATTCCAAAGGGGTAACCCGCAAAATACGTTCCAATCTCAAAATTCCCGGGAACAAAACAGATCCAATCCGTTTAGGGATAATAACCATAATCTCTCAAACAGAACCGGACCTGATCTTAACCCTGGAGCCAGAGTTTTTCAGATGGGATCGGAATGTGACTTCTGCGGAAGGAACTCCCACACATTAGATCAATGTAGTCTGAAACAACGATGGGAGAGCAGGAACTCGGGAAACGCCTCATAGTCGACCGCAAAACCCCCGGCTCGACTATAAAATATAACGAACATATGCAAGGGTACACAGTTCAACAGCAAGCGGAGGTAAAATATTCCTTACAGGCTGTTGAAATTCGAAATAACATAACTAAAAAGGAAACGGTTCGTCTATTGGTGGACACAGGTTCTGAAGTCAGTCTTATCAAAAGTAAAGTGTTAAAACCAAACACTAAAATCGACAAACAGAAAATCGTGTCCATTAATACTCCATTAATACTTGGTTCAGGTACCACACGTGGACAGTGTATTGGAAAATTCGATATTCCATCGGAGCCTACTTGTGAATTCCAGCTTATAGAAGATAATTTAAACATTCCAGACGATGGAATATTGGGATATAATTTTATTGGACCACACTGTAATGTGGAAGGTCCAAATAAAGTCCTTAAATTTATCTGTGACACCGCACAAGAATATACGACTCCACTATTAAAAATAGAGGAATATCAATTGCCAAATACATTTAATGGAAGTTACTCTTTCGGATCACATTGCAATATGGACCATCCACATAAAGAGACAATAAACGTACCTCAAAATTCCGAAGTTTGTGAATGGGAGGAGAAAAGACTTGAAGAAAATAGTGAAGGGCCCCGAGGTGATCCACACACATTTTCAGAAATGGTGAAAACACCCTTTTACCCAACGCAAACTATTATAAATATTATTAAAGAAGATAAACAAAAAATAATTAAACAAATACCAACCCATAGAGGTTTAGAAAGTCAAAACATAAAACAACAACAATCCCACAGCGGATTTAATATAGCTAATGAATACATATCATCCCGTAGCGGTTTAGAAACAAAAAAATTTACACAAATAACATCCCACAGCGGATTGAAAACAAAAAATATATACCAACCCGTAGCGGTCTACAGAATAAAAATAAAAATCATGAATCATCATCCCATAGCGGCTCTGATAACACAATTAACAATAAAATAACTAATACAAATCAAATCAACAAGAAAAAACTGAAGAATAGAAAAACCAAAAATAAAAATAAGAATAAAAACACAGTTCACAGCGGAACTATAAATCAATCAAGTAATATGAAAGTAATAGAAAAACAACCCAATAGCGGTGTAGAAAACATACCTCAAATAAATAACAAGTTGACAAATAACCAAAAATCAGAAGGAAACAAGAACATAAGATTACCAGAAAAAATTCAAATACCAGCAAGGTGTAAATTGGCAATCAAACTGCCCATTAGATATAATACAGAAATGATTAATAACGCCAAAGAAATTCAAAAAGGAGTATTCCTCGGCAACTGTCTATTAGCAGTAAACCAAGATATCTACGTACCAGTAATAAATACCAAACAACATAAAATAACTATTAAAAACATTAAATTAGATGTCGAAGAATCCGAACAATATTCAACATACAATCTAGATAGCCCGAAAAATCCTATAACACATTCCACAATTTTTCACACCACTACTCAATGCAACCATAACAACGAAAGAGTACAACATTTAGAAAAACAACTTAACCTGGATGAAAACTTAAACGAAGAGGAAAGACGTTCTATTTCAAATCTATGTATGCAATACAACGACATCCTCTTTTTACCAGGAGACCACCTTACTCATACCTCAACAATCGTACACGAAATACCTATAAGGCAAGATCAACCACCCATTAACACAAAAATGTATAGAATACCAGAAAAATAACGAGACATCATTAATGAACAACTTCACGAGATGCTGGAAAATGACATTGTCCAACCCAGTAAAAGCCCTTGGAACTCACCCCTTCTTGTGGTTCACAAGAAAGCGGGCTCCGACGGAAAAGAACGTTGGAGAGTTGTAGTTGACTTTAGGAAATTAAATGAAGCTACGATAGGCGATGCTTATCCTCTACCAAGGATTGAAGACATTCTAGACCAATTAGGCCATGCTAGCACCAGGTATTAGTGCATCCAAAAGATAGAGCCAAGACAGCATTTAGTACTGCCTTTGGGCATTACGAGTTCAAACGAATGCCATTCGGATTAAAAGGAGCACCAGCTACATTTCAGCGGTTGATGAATTATATCTTGACAGGTCTGCAAGGATTAGAATGCTTCGTATACTAAGATGATATCGTCATTTATGGCAAGAATTTCGAAGACCATAACCGAAAACTAAAATTAGTTTTTGACAAATTAAGGGAACATCAGCTAAAGTTGCAACTTGAAAAATGCCAGTTCCTCCGAAAAGAAGTTGTCTTTTTAGGACACAAATGTTCAGCGGAAGGAGCACAACCCGATCCTAGCAAAATCAGTTGTGTACAGACATTCCCCGTACCGCGGACCGTCCGTCAGGTTCAATCTTTCCTTGGTATTGCAAACTATTACCGTAAATTTATCCCCAAATGTTATTCGACCTTTAACAAATTTATTGCGTAAAGACGTAAAATTTACTTGGACTGAAAAGTGCCAAGAAGCCTTCCAAAAAGTTAAAGACCTATTAGTTTCACCCCCTGTTCTCATCCATCCAGATTTCAACAAAACCCTTTAACCTTACTACTGACGCAAGCTGTGAAGCAATCGGAGCAGTACTTTCTCAAGGAGAAGTAGGTAAAGACCACCCAATTGCTTATGCAAGTAGGACGTTGAATAAATCTGAACGCAATTATTCAACTGTATAGAAAAAGAACTACTAGCAATCGTCTGGGCGGCCAAAAATTACAGATACTACTTACTTGGAAGAAAATTCACAGTTTACACTGATCACAAACCTTTAAAAGGCATATTTAGCGTTAAAGATCCAACTTCCAGATTGGTGAGATTTCACCACAAACTGTCCGAATTCGATTATAAAATAGAATATAAACCTGGAAAGTATAACACTAACGCAGATGCCCTCAGTAGAATCCTAAATTATCCCACAGACTGTAACCCTGACAATACGAAAGAAGTAGTTTTTACCTCCAACAAAGCCACTATAAAAGAGACGGACGCCATTTGTCTGGCAGTAACGCGCGCACAACGCCTACGCGATACGGTAATCGACACAGAGAAAAATACTAATAATTCAATTTCAACAGAAGAAGATAGACAACATGAGGAAGAGGACAATCCCGATGACACAAAGATTTCAAGTTTAGATATAGGTAACGAGCCAAAACAAGTACTCACCCCAGAAGAAATCAAAATAATTATGCATGACTACCACGATTCATCATTTGGCGGCCATCAAGGAGTAATAAAAACGTATAAGCGCATTCGCGAAAAATTCAAATGGCCCCATATGTTTATGGACATCGCCAAATATATTAAAAAATGTACAAAATGCCAAAAGATGAAGTCAAGCTCAGAAACGAAAATGCCCATGGTTATAACGGATACCTGTCAAAAACCATTCGATAAAGTGTACTTGGACGTAGTAGGACCACTACAAGATTTGTACACAGGAAACAAATATATACTAACATTCCAAGATAACCTTACTAAATTTGTAGACTGGTATGCAATGCCGAATCAAGAGGCTGAAACAGTGGCACATATATTCTTTGAACAAATAATCACAAGGTATAGAATACTCAAGCAATTAGTAACGGTAATTAAATAAAAGTGCTGAGCCAACATAATACCCTGAAGGCACAATCACTATAGCGAATAGGTGCTTTTAAATGAAAATAAAACTTGAAGTGATTCATTCGTTATGATTCAATACAAAATAAGTTCCAAAATAACGACATGACATTTTGGGATATACCATTATTGAATAATTTTTTTTCCTTTCCTCCAATGCATTTCGCAAATCTGACTCTTTTATTGACGCAAATAGCATACAATTTCAATAACAATCAACCCAACACAAAACATTTTTTTTTCTTAATAAATCAAATTTCCTACTTAACAAGTAGTAAAACACATAAGAATCAAATTACCTCCACTTCGAATTTTGTCTGTACACCTGTTAACAATATAGAAACCACACACCTTGACCTCAATTACAAAGTTGATATTACCAAAGAAAACCCCAAAACCCAATTCAATAGGTACTATATCATATTAAAAGTATTTTAGGTCAAATTAGTTGAATGAAAAGTGTGTTGAAGAAAACAAAAACAAATTCAACAGGCAACGAACGTTTAGTGCAAATCGCACCAAAAAAATATGAAACCTGGGAATACGTAGCTTCAATTATTAATAAATAAAATCATTCGAAATGTATATCAAAATTTATGAATTCCCAATGAGTTTATTATTTTTCCTTTTTTATTAACAGTCAAAAAAAAAAAGATGACGAGAAAAGAATGTATTATAACGATTGGAGTTATGATGATGCACCTAACCGTAGCATTATCAACGGGATTTCGTGTCGAAAAACTCAATAACACAGGAATTATATTCGAAGCAATTGGGAAGGCACTATTGTATCATGACACCTGGAATTTATTGACGGAGATTCACGTGAATGACATCACACAACATACAACCATAGTAAATCAGGCGGAAATCCAATGGAATGAGCTATGCGAAAAATTTAAAGAAGAAAGATGCGAAAGCCAAACACCAATAATAAGTAGCATAATAAATACGATAAAACAACGTACACAAGTTATTCAAGACATTATAAGCCCACACAGAAGTAAAAGATCTTTATTTGATGGAATTGGGAAAGGGCTACATTACTTGTTCGGAACAATGGACAGCGATGACGAGAAACACGTATACAGTAAGTTAAGCAATATAGAAGGTGACACTAAGACGCTCGAGGAACTACAAAAACAACAGATAAGTGTAATAAAAACCACTTACCAAAAACTACAGAAACCCCTAAGCGAACTGGAAGAAAACCAAAATAAAATCGCGGATGAGATAAACAGACTTAGTACATCGATTAATTCCGAAATGATAAGGGACAAGAAGATACAAAGTATATTCGATATTATAATGTTATTAGTGATAGAAGTACAGACCAGACAGCAAATGGTATTAGACGTGGTTAGTACCACGAGCCAGAATCAGATACATCCCTTATTATTATCACCATCCGAACTCATAAGTATATATTCGAAAACATGCCCACAGAATACCATCAAGAATACAGAAACATTGCTAAAAATCTTAACAAAAACTCTGAAGATAAGAACAGAACCAGTGGGAGGAGTCCTTGTAGTACGCATAATTTAACCACTTTTCAATTTAGAATCATTCACTCTAGACCAGATACACTTGTTTCCAATAAATTTTAAGGACAGTCTGCCAGCCATGTTGGATATTAAAGAAGAATTTATAGCAAATAATTTTAAAACAAAAGAATTCGTTGCTATTACACGGTCAGATTAACAAAGAGGGATTAACAAAGATATCCGTGCAACTATACGAAACTTGGTATGTAGGACTAATAGAGTCATCAATTCTCATAGGAACAGAACAAAATTTGTGTCCCATATCATTACTATTCAACCCATACGAGGAAGAGAATAAGTGCGATTACGTATTTCAAACACAAAGAAAAAACTATTTGGTGAAAATGACGCACAAAAATACATGGTTGTATTCGCTAGTAACGCCTACAAAAATACAAGTTCAGTGTACCGGAGAACTTCATGGAGTATTTACGAAACAGGACTACTACACCTCACAGAACCTTGCAACATAAAGATAAACCAGCAAACTATATATTATGAGGACACGGACTACGCTACAATAAAGACCAATCAACCAGAATTCGCATTGCCAGACCTTAAATTGAATAAAATCATTCAAGAAACTATCGCAAAGAGTACGCATGGAAACACTACAATTATTTTAAAATCCGGAGGCGCTAATCAAATAATGAAGGATGCTACAGTTGCCATAAATGAGATTGAACAACAAATGATGGATTACGAAACGTACAAGAAAGGAAGAACGGATAATCATATAACAACAATAACATCCATATCATTCAGCACAATAGCAATTTTAGGCATCGCAGGAATGCCACTCGGACGATTTCTATGCAGAAAGAGAGGGAAAAAACAAAAGGCCGTGGCGAAACCTAACTACGAAACACCTTTTCCTACAATTTCAAATCCCATTATACACATAAACACTCCCAACATTCCAAAACCAACTACACCACCACCACCACCTCCCATACCCAAAACAAGTACATCAGTAGTCATACCACCACCCCCTCCACCGAGCCAACTAGCTCCATCCACGGAAAACCAAAGTCAAAAATTTTCCACCAACCTTAAACACTATAGTACACCTAGAAAACTACAACTAGCCTAGAAACAAATTTAAAAATCCTCATACATTACAGACAACAACAACGACAACATGTACAACAACAACAACGAAATGCCAAACAAAATGGTAACTTACGAAAAAATGCACCATTTCCTATACAATATACAAAAGAAGAATAATGAAGAAAAAGAATTGCCGAATATACTTAACTTACAAACCATAACAACACAAATCCTACGAGGTGTGGACGTTGAGAACTGGACAAAAATTAATAATATCCTGGCCTATGATCTACTGTTCATCCCGATAGAAATAGTGGGAATGCACTGGAGTCTAATAGTAGTTAATCACAAAACAATGACAATAAAAAACTACAACGGACTCGGCATACCCGGAACAGAAGCTCTATCGGCCGTAGAAAGACTACTAAGCAAAGAGTGGAAGAGAACACATAATGCTAAAAACCCACCAAACTACCACCTAAAAACCGTCAAAGTACCACTACATCTAATGGGGTTGGACAAAGGCGAATTGACGTGCATGGTAGCCAGCCACATCGCCTGGGGTATAAACCTACTAAAGAGTGAACAGGAGATGAAAAACTTCTCCAAAGAACTACATAGGAATCTTAATAATTATCCAGAATTCCGCTACATCCCAATCTAAAAACTGAAAGAAAAGACAAAAGAACTTTACACAACAACAGTACATACATACATAAACACACTTAAAGTAAAAAAAAATATATTTCTTACAAAGAAACACAAACACCACACAAAATACAATTCAAAATCAGCCACTCAAAAAAAAAAAAAAAAATTTGCTAATAAATAAATAGTTTAAACGTCACAAAAAAATAATACTTGAAATAAAAGCGAAAATGTTAAATTGTTATTTGATTTTTTTATTATTTAAAACAAAAAAAAAAGGTTATACATTTATGAAAAAAAAATTTTTTTAATTTAATAATCCACATGAAGATTTTAATTCCTTTGACAATATTATGTTAATATTGTAAACAAATTTATGAAAAAATTTTGTAAGTAAATTTAATAATCCACATTAAAATTTTTATTTCTTTGATAATATATGTTAATATTATAAACAAAAATATGCAGAGTATGAAAAAATTGTTTAGTTTGTAAATAATAATTAAGTAAAAAAAAAAAAAAAAAAAAAGGTTTTTAATGAAAGTTTATTAATTTTGATAATGTAAATTTTGAATAGATAATCAGTTATTAAAAGATATTTGAATTTTTGTATAGAAATAAGTGGAATATAAGTTAACAATTTTTAATAGAAAACAAAAAAAAATTTTTTAGGTATACACTTAAATTGAAATGATTTATTTCAAGAACGTAGAGTTTTGAAATTAATATTCTTCCTATCTTAATTTAGAAATGTCTTTTTGTAATTCAAATTTATTTAAAAAAAAAAAAAAAAATATATAATAGACTTTTTTAATCGTTAATATCAATAAATAAACTTATGTACATCTCACTATTAATTTCACTTTTCAAATATTTATAAACTTTTAGTAAATCTTGTAGATATATTAAAATTAAAAATATCTTGAAAACTGTGGCACCACACCCTACACACCACCTAAACTCCAGCAAACGGATTCAACCAAGTAGACGACGACCAGATGAGACGCAGATTCTCCCACCAAACATCGCACACGAACCATCACCCAGCGAACAAACAAATCAGAAAACTCCGAAACAATCCAACAGAACAACCAACTACCAGAAGAAGGTCAAGGTCAAACAGGAAGAAGAAAGCCAACAATTAAAAAAAAAATTTCCAAAGACACCGCTGGCACCACAATTTTGTCTCTCCAAAACAAAAATGTGCATTTCTTAAAGGGGGGAAGTGTCATGTACTGCAATAGGCAACGAAAAATGAGCCTTAAAGTATGCACTAAATTATGGATCGAAGAATGCATTAAGCCACAACCCAAAGGTGGTCAGTGCATTGTGGTATTCCACAGAACATACACAAAAACAAAAATAAAGGCGCGGCATAACATGACGAATACAGTATCAGGGCATACCGACTAAAAATACTGCTGCCCTGATACTGGATAAAAAACCGAAGACCCCAAAAAGAACGGATGAGGAAAAAAAGAATGACATACTGCCAAAAACTGATGACAGCGGAAGAAGATGACCGTTGGACCCGTAATAAACAAAACAAAACACTAAAAGTGCGTGTGCTGCAGTTGAATGACATACTGCCAAAAACTCCAAAAACTGATGACAACGGAAGAAGATGACCGTTGGACCCGTCATTAACAAAACAAAATACTGAAAGTGCGAGTGCTGCAGTTTTAGTATTAAATATTATTAAGTAGGTTACTATTATTAAATATTATTGAGGAGGTCACTATTATCAAACAGAGTAGTAGAATAAGCAGATTTGTAGGTATTACTTAATATTGTAAGTAGGTTATCATTATTGAAAAATATTGAAAAATGTTAATGTTAAGGAGTGGGGTTTGTAGTATAAATACAGCCCCAAAATATTGAATAAACGACCGTCTTACTTAACCAAGCAAGGGAGATATAAATTCTTTTTTGTTCCAAATTAATTAAAAGGAAAGCTCCTCTCCAGCACAACATTTCAGAGAAAGGATAACTCAAAGTAACTCAAAGAAAATCTTCAGACAAACAAGGTAACATAAACATAAAACATACACTATTCTTTTCAGCCTTTAAGTCAGCCGTTAGGCTAAAGAGTACCAGCTGCCGGGGCTTTAACAATCTGGAACTCCCCGCGTAGGTAGGCAACCAAAGCAAACAAAAGATTCAAACCCGTCTTGCTCATACGTAGTATGAGCCAGACCCCCGTCTCTCTTCCCAAGGTTTCGCCTCCGGCTAAAGAAGAAACACAGCTTGTAACCACCCCCCAGAGGATAACATTGGAGGAGTTCCGGGCCCGCGCCAACCAGTCCCTACAAGAAGCATTGAGGAAAGACCCCAAGGCAGGTCCCCGACCAACCCGTTGGAGCCGGCCAGTAGGACAACATCCCCCTCCCCGTACCAGCGAAACACCGAAAGGGCCATTTGGGGCCTTCACCCCGAGTCGCCACCGGAGTGGACGCCAAGTACGAGTGCGCCAGGCCCTAGGTGAACTGTATCGCCTCGATGGGGTCAGTAGTGGGCCTCAAAAGAGGGCTTTCCTGGAGACAGCAAAGGAGATTAAGCGGGCTGAATACGCCGCCCGCCACAGGCGGAAAATAGAGGCCGAGAAAGCGGCGGAACCTAAAGAACCTAAATAAAAAAAAGATATCGTAAACCAATACCACTGATTTTTTCTATTGTTATCGTTAGTTGTTCATTTGCATTTTCATTGGGAAGGTTATTCGTGTTTGCTCACACGTAGCCAACAGGTCGACACCACCAACGATACTACATAACATGCCCAAAATTTATTAAAGTTCGTGTAAGCCGCGTAATCGGTAATAATTTGTATGAAGTTGAAGACCGGCGGGGTCACAAGTCAACTTGTCACAGAAAAGACTTGAAAAGATAGTTCACTTGAATTACAAACACACTCCAGACGTAAACAAATTATTTACAATCCCGATCATGGAGATTGTAAAGATTTTCAAAAGACATTACATACAAGTACTCGTAGTACTTATCTCCCTGCCATATCTTTGTCCATGTCCCAAGCGTATGCCAAGGACATCATTTCTTTTTGTTTCTTCTATATTTCAAATATTCTATTTGACTTTACACTTAGGTACCTAGCAGCCTATAAGGTACAATCCGTACTTATCATAAATTTAATCGTATGCCCGGCTCTCAGCTGTGCATGAGACTTTCGGTTCTCCAAATTTTTTTTCTTCTTTTCGATATTTTCAGATAACCAATAGAGAACTCATTTACTATTAGACTTCGTGTCTCACATTTTTTTTTTTTTGTCTTCAACCGACTAGACGTAAAAGAGTCGCAGTGTCTTTACGATACGACGAGTGAAGGAACCTCATATAAGGGGGTTATTTTGTGAGAAGTTCTCCTTTTTCTTGGAAATTAGACTAAGTGGACTTAGTCGAAATTCCAAGCTTTGTAGGGAAAACTTTCTCGCCAGTCATTGACATGAATAAATGACACTACTGCCATCTACCAGCGAGACTTCTTCATTACTCGCACAATGCTGAACGCATCCAATAGGTTTCAACACCAAATCAGGTTCCACGAAAAGGAAGCCATTTTGAAAATTGGATTCCACTCCCAATTTGGAATCCACTTATTTTCCAAGCAAGTCAGTTTTCCATAATATCCTCCTTTCCATAGATTCGACGGGAAAGACATTCCATTCAGAATCGAATACACTAGAGCAGTTTTTGTACTCTGATCACACCTTAACCACCATCATAGTGATCACACTAGTGAGAACGCCACGAATGATAATAGCTCGACATAGAGAATACTTGACACAAGATTTAGTGACAAGTAACCGTCAGGGAACAGCGCGGATAAAATAGTCGATACGGACGAATATTTTATTTCTCCAGCTGTCAACCTGAATTATGCATTACGGTCAATGTCAGTCCAAGATTTCATGATGTTTCTGTCAGAAATACTCAAATGTCAGAGTGACACAAGATGGGCGTTAAGCTAATTGCTTTGAAAAAAAAGACAAACTAAATGATACTAAGAACTGTCACTTTTCATTTGACACCAAAATAATGTATGCCTATTCCATCATCATACTTACTGAAATATCACAAACCTGAATCAGTGGAGTGACAATAACATGTATTGGTTAAAGCATACCGAAAGAAAATTCTTTTCGTTAACTTAGGTGTCAACACTTATTCTGTTGTAGTCCATTTTCGACAACTGTCAGATCGGAATAAGATATAATTTTTGATTCATACCAGGAATCCAGGCAACAAAGTTGCCATTATAGACTCACGGTAGATGCAAATGTCATCACCTCTATTCTGTCAGTATTTTCCACCTTCTCATTTTGACAGATGTGTGCAAAACGAGATTGTTTTGATTGTCATGAGGATTAAAATTGACACAGTACAATTGTTGAGATGACATCTAATTCTGACATTTAATGTAAGCAGACCCTTAGAACAGTCAGATGTCATTATTTTCATCAATCTGATGTATATTCTTCGATTTCCTAAATCCCATTTTACCAAAAGTGTCAGTGAAAACAGACCTTTAACACGCCACCTATCGTACCAACATATAAACAGAACGAATGTTGGAACGATGGAATTATACTGGAAAGTAGAGTGTTGGCTGTGTGGAAGATAGGTATATGGCCGAAGGAAATTGAATTGTAGACTTCATTTTGAAGCAAGAGTTTGACCAGATAGCAACACCACCTCAGAACGAGAATTTTCAGACGCTGTGGGCGGCGCCGGCGTCCATTTTCCTTTTTTGTTAAGATTCTTTGGTAAGTTCCAGAAGAGGAACTTTATTTCTCAACTATAATAAATAAAAACATACAATTACCTTTGGATTATCATCACCAATAAAGGTAAGACACATTTTTGCGATATATTGAAAAGCAGACTATAATTCCTCACTTTTAGGTGTGCAAAAAACGGCGTCATTGAGTAGACACTCGAAGCGGTTCGTGCATAATCTTCTTTCGGTGCACAAAGGACCACCAAAACCGTGGATGCATCCTAGATAACAGGGGCAGGATCCTTCTAGTGGAATTTCCGTAGCCACACGCTCCACGAATCCTTGTTTGTTGGAAGTTTTGTGCATCACATACATCCGCCCATATAAGCGGACATACTTCATACATTTTATGTGCCTCTTTTGTACCAAATATATGTGTATATAAGCGCAGGCAGTGCGCTTCACCGCATCTGGTTTTGGTGGCCTAAAATTTATTCCTTTTTGTGTTACTACTTCACTCTTAGACGCAATCATACGTCGTGGATTTGTTCCCATGTCACACGTGCGTGACGGCAAGACGCACCCGTCTAGTTTATTTTTACTCTTTTTCTTGGCGACGAGATGAACACGTGCAACCGTCCAGGCGTTGATCCGTTATCGGCTCGCCGACGGCCACGTCATCTTCTCAAGGAGTTACCTTTTTATAAACAGGCGCAATTGCCTTAGTGCCGAGTCAATACCAGCCCATTTCCAAGGAGCTGGTCGGATTCAACAAAATACTTTAAGGAATCCTCTTCAAGCATTCAACAGGGCGTCTGGCGCGTGTTGAATCACCGATGCCGGCCCTTCAACACCACTACAACATCAATTTCCACATCGCAGCAACAGGAATAAATCACTTACCATCTGTACTCATCACCAGCTATACGAAGCAGCAGTTCCTGTAGTGTTTTTTTCTTATAATTGTGTATAAAATGAAAGATAATTGTCCTCAGGGATATCTAGTACCTCTATAAAGTGACTCCAGGTAACTTTTTTTCCAATTTTATTGAAATTTTGTGTATCTTGTGAGAGCAGAGAAGCTCTAAAAGCCTGTTGTAGACGATTTAGTCAAAGGCAAGGAAAAATTACTTTGAGCAAAGCGCTATACGCGAACGTACGACGCTGACGTCCACGGACGGTGGTACCAGCGATCAATTTTTGTAGTTGGGCTAAACGCTTGATGGTAGGCGGGATCTAACGCCTCCCCCTCCATAAATGTATCATTATATTGCATGCTTTTATATCCTTAAATGATTTATAGGTATCTATATATATTATTCCTTAACAATAATTGTGAAAACAGTGCTAAGAGTGTTTTATCTGTCGTCAGTAAAATAGAATCATATTAATCCGCTAATTCATTTTGCTTATACTTTATCGGTTGTCGTGTGAAATAAAAACGCGAAGATTTTATCCTTAATATCAATCGTATCGTAACTCGGTTCAATCCAACCCGAATCCACGAAATCAGGGATGAGTTATTGTGTGACAACTACCTTTTGTTGTCGACTTTGACTACTCCTCGATCCCGCGAATCTTTTGAAATCCAATCGGAATATTTGCTATGTATGTATCTCGGTAATTAATAACTTCCTAGTCGGAATCAAATCCGGTAGTACGGTGACTCAAATACTTACCAAATCTTTGCGTGTTCTTCAGGAAGATTATATCTTCACTCCACCTCGGTAAATTTAACGTCGACGGTGAATCTAATTACTTATGTTTGTTTTAATCACGGATTTCTTTCGAAGAATCAACTTTTTTTGATTTCTTTCTTTACTCACTCGCTTTTTGAGCCTTATTCATTACGCGTCGGTAGCGACCAACCTTGGGCTATAACGCCTCGTTCAATATCTCGTTTATTTTTGGAATTATATCGTGTCCGATACACGATCTTCTCTCATGTTCACTTCTGATCTGAATACTTATGCTAGATGAAACTTCGAATATCTGTCAAACTATATAAATATTGAAAACTATAACCGATTATATTGGTTATTATTGGCTACGCTTCAATAATTGTGATTGTCTTATCCGAGGCAGATTGGATACAGCTAGAGGGTCTGATAATCAATCGACATCTCTTGTGTACTTTTCGCCGCTTGTCTTATCTATGAGCCTTTTTACATTAACGTTGCTCATCATCAGTGGTATATCATTGGCAGCATAAAATACCTTTTTACACCTATAGCTTTGTTTGGTATATTATTAACACTTTTACAGGGGGGGTTCCGGAGTGCACTTCTGGATTCCTACGTAACAAGAGCGTTGGAAAAATCCTACACATTCAGTAGTAGATGACAACATAAATACATTAACTTTTTTTTAATCTTAATAATATATTTTTGATACTTATTAACATATCCTATTAATCGAATTTATGTTCAGACGCAATCTGTGTTCTGACATAGAGGGTATTTTATGGTAACACAACTTGATAACCTTTTTGTTGTAATGGGTGTTTCACCTGGAACAGATCCCTGATGCCTGTAGTTGTCGCTTCTTTTGTTAATAATCTAATTTTGAAATAGGTCGCCTTTCATGTTTTATGTTTTAAAATCCTAACCTTGACAAACCATCAAATCTTTAGCGGTCTTACATACTTTTCTTCGGTATATATATTTATATTTGACGTACCGGTTACAGTCGATATCAAGAACCTACCGCCGCGACAATAAAATATTTCTTCTTACATTTACTTATTATGGTTTAATCAATAGACATTTTTGAATAATAATTCGCGTTTTCGAATATCGCGTTTTAGACAGAGTCAAGATAAAATTTAAAATTTTGAAGATTCACATATTTCTTGACACTTGAATCTTTGAATAATACAGATATAAAAGCACTTTTAATGAACAATTGATTCAATACATTTATAATCATAAGGTAGCATGTCAGATTTCAGTTGTTATTGAATAGCCCTATAAACAATTTCAATAAGATCTTCTGTAGAATTAAATTTTTCAAGTATATCGAATATTTTCATGATAAGATTTTCATTCAGAAGAGTTTTGAGTTTAATGATTAAGATTTTCTCCTGTTAGATATTAAGAAACTATTACTAATAAATCTTATGACTGTAGGTTATAACGTTTTAAGAAAATTTACTGTGGTTAATTCATTTGGTTTTGAAGATTTAGCATTGGAAATTTTCAGATATTTAGTTATGGCAGAGTAAGTTATTTTTATTGAGAGTGGTAATCCACCATGTCTTCGGACGGAACAAGGTGGTGTGAAGAGGGAATACATAAGATGTATTCAGATTGCAACGTTGGAGTTTAGTATTCTCTTTCTTTGTTGTAGTATTTTTGATAGATATATTGATATAGCTAGGATGTTGTAGTAAGCAGGCAAAACTTTTGCTTGCTAACATAGTAAGGGGCTGCCTACAATATTAATGAGTCGTGGGGACTCTTAGGTCATTAGACAGCCAAGGTCGATAGCGGGAGAGTTGATTCTTGCTTTCGTTTTGGGTGGGTTCAGAGACCAGGAGGGTTACTTGTACATCTTTGATCCTCCCTCCCCTCGTAGTTAGACACCTCATCCTCCACTTTCTGCACAACATCGTGGTAGCAGAGTGGAAGGATGGTATCAGGTACCATTGCGACCACTAACACCTATGGTTTGCTAGTTTACAAATACTTACGTGTTGCGTTCTACGTGTTGGTATGATGATTAAACCGCGATTTCTTTCGTTCGGACTACCTTCAATCTTTACATTTATTATGAGGTGCGTCCACGAATCAATCTTCCTTTACAATCAATTCATATTAGTCTTGTCTTTGGAGACTATGAGGGCCATCAAGCATTTTAACATATTTATTCGAATTCACACATCTCGAATTCAACGGTCGGCAGTGAAAAATAAGAGGTAAGACCGGTTGTGTAGATCCCGGAGCAAGTGCCCGCAGCCTGGCTGAGCTAATCGTGGCTATGGGTACTGCCGGCCACAGCGACGGTCGATCTCGACCACGACCCTGCGTTGTCGCATGCCGTTCCAACTGGCTATTCTCAACAAATAGTCAGCCGGAAAGGGGGCGTTGCCGGCATAGGGTTGCTTCCATCCCATTGGCACAGAAACGCGAGATTGTGGCTAGACTTACAGGTGCGAGCTGGAGTAGAATCTCTGGAAAATTTATTCATGGGTTGTTGAGATAGTACTTCTGGTCTGGTTACATTCGTAAGGGATTTGAGTGGGGTCCTTGGTTTTTAGGTGTAAGCCACGCTTTACAGGTGCTACGAGAGGAACATCTAGTGCTCGTAGTGGATAGGCGTGAACATGTCATCGGATACCCTCTAGGCTGTTCTACGGTGTTTTGTAGTCAGTTCCTATGGTAGGCTGGTGGATGGTTCTCGCTTCTGTGATGAGGGATGGATAAGGAATTTGGAAGAATGGGAAGGGGAGTAGGAGGAGCAGGAGGCAGTGTTAGCGAAGTGTAAGTATTTCTATATAAGGAGGTGCTAGATACACCGATACACGGATGAAGGAGTCAAGGATAGGGCAGGTGCTTGTCTCTTCCTACTTCCTCTTCGGTTTGTGACGTTGATGGGCATTAGTTTGGATCTTGAATATCCATAGGGTATTTGAGTGTAGGGATTGGTGTCTATTGACGGTTGCAGGTGGTGTATAGATTATGAACTTTCTCCAATTATTTTTACGCTACAAGTGCGTTGAGTAATAGGTAGAAACCATCATCTTATATCTTCTTTTAAATTTTTCTATATTTTTACGTTACAAATATTCTTGAGGAAGTTCAAGAATACCTCGAAGGCTTTCCAGGTTTTTATAATTTTTTTACTTTTTTGTAACGTAAAATGATAAGTATAGTTTTCTTCAGATTATATGGAATTCGAGTATTTATATGACGAAGGATCAGATGTCCAGAGTGTTGCACCTTCCCCCATAAATACCAACAAAATTGATAGCGACCAGCTGGTTCCGCAAGAAAAAAATGGTTAGAGTTTAACACACGAAGAACGCTTAAAATGCACAAGCTTGTCCATTCGGATCAGAAGCGGCACAAATGTAAATTCTGTGGGAACGAGTACAAAAGGGCGAAAGCGCTAAAGAATCACCTCATCTTACAGGCATCAAGCCATATACCTGCAATTTCTACGACAAGACATTCGCCAATGGTTCTAACTGCCGCAGTCATAAAAAGAAATCACATCCTGTAATGGCGCCTGTAAATGGAAATACATATTAAAATCTTGTTTGTGAATTTCAAATTTTCTTACCTATTGCAAAACACTCTGTCGTTGCTATGGATTTGATGGCTTGCATAACTTGGCTGCTTTCGCTGCAGCTGAGGAATGGGTGCTGGTCCAGATGCTATGGCTGGTTGTGCAACCGAAAGGGATTTTGGCAATCTAATCACTCTGCCAACGCTTGGAATACTTGCTTTTAATAATCCAAATGGTATGGGCGTGAGGCGTTGTAGGGTAAAACTTTCTCATCCATTAAAAATTACAAGTAGTATTTGCAACTGGTGCCATCTAGTTGAGAAACCAAATGGTAACTCGCTTGGTGCTGAACGCACCCAATATGGTTCGCCATTAAAATAGAGTCCACATCTAGAATCCACCCCGACAAACAAATTCCACTTCCTGAATGTCGTTCACATGACCTCCATTTTTTTTTATGAAAATTTCTAAGTCATGCGCACTCCATCCTTTCATTGGAAGTACATTAGAGCGACAGGCGACAAGAATTGGTTACTGTGGATAAATTTGCTGGCCCAGTCCTGAAGCTACAATTGATGTAGTTCACACTAGTGATTGCAGAATGACGTGGACACACCAGCGAGTAGCGAACGTTTGTGTGATTGAGATCTGACAGATGACGGTTAATCGTAAAATTCACAATAGATAAATACGGTGCAAGCAAAATCTAACCAGGTGACCTACAGGTTAGATTGCGGTCCATTAATCAGGTTGAATCCTCTAAGGAATATACTAATAGCGTTTCTGAAGTCATTGAGTACGGATGTCACTGATTTGTAGCGTTTATATATTAAGTGAGTGATAAAGTTGTCAACACTGACGTCATTGTTGATTTTATTTTTTTTTTTGTACTCTCTACTACCCGGCAAAAATTACAAGATCGGAATTATTCTTCTCAGAGCAATTATCCCTGCAGCTAGATAAGAGAATTCAAATCAGGAGGCTAAACAGTGTAGACAAACCTAAAGTGACAGGTGTGATTATGTCATTAATTTTTGTAACTTTACCAAACTGACATCCGCTTAAACATGTCAGAATAGCTCAGTCGTGATATTCTGAGCAATCGTAGTAAGATTTGACCAAAATCTGAAGTTATGACATTTTTACCGTCCCACTTACCAAACCACCCATCACCTGCCAAAAGTAGGAATGATTGTGTTTACCCAGTGACAACGTTCACAAATACGAAGAGTCTGACATGTCATCACGTACTACCATTCTTTCAAGTGTAACCATAACACTAATTCAAAGTATTTCACTCACTTACCCATTCTGTTATACCTACCACACAAGAAAATGCAGAACAACCAAAATGGCCCAGTGGGTACCGACCATTAAAACCTACAACTACGTTCATCAGTAATACCACAAACAAACAGAACTATGTCTGGAAACATGAGAAATCATATTGGAAATTAGGGCGTTGGCCAACTGGAAAGTGGAAGCATTATCCTGGAAGCCGACACCAGACTTCATTTTGAAGAAAGCAATCAACGAATTCACACCTCGGCAGCAGAACCGAATCGCAGTTTAATTTTTAAAATTGTCGCGGCCGAATTTTAACTCCAATAAGGAGTATAAATTTCCAGATTGCCCATGCAATCAAGGAAACTCCACCCTAGCCTAGTACTCAGATCGCGCTAAACTAAATTTTATCTCTACAATATTTATCTCTACACACCCTTGCTAAAAAGTCGCGCTAAATTTTGAAGTTGGAGAGAAAACAGCTGTTTTACAAATCTGTGACTGTGATAGTTTGGTTTAGTTAAAATTTATAATTTGCTATTAATAAGCTTTTTACATGGTTTGTACAGTAATCAATAATTATTTTTAACATATCTATATATATAAAAAGTAAACTATATTTTGTTGGTCGTTGATTCACGCCTTAACCCGTTTACCAATTTCAACCAAACTTTGACACATCTTTGGTATTGGTCTATATATGAATTCGGTGAAGTTTCGTTGAAATCGGTATGTGTGTTTTGTGCGTGCGTGAAAAATAAACTTAAAGCTCACTTAGCAAAACTCAAAAATCATTTATTTGAAATATAATTCAGTCATAGTCGTAATTTTATAATATTGGATTTTTGTTTTTAGTTTTGAAGTAAAAAAAAGCGTCAATACTCGATACCCATACATAAACATTTGTTGTTGCTTTTGCTTTTTTTGTAGTTGTATATGGTTTATCGCTGTGTATACAAATACATCAAAGCATTATTGTGAAGCATGAAATTTGATTTTCGAAAAAAATGTAGTCGTGACCTATATATGTATGTACATATGTATATGTAGTATATCGTATATGTATATACATACATACCACTTATGATGAAGCCTGGTCGCTATGTTTTGAGTAATAGTGAAACTGGAAAAGTTTTCTTGGTTGGCCAATAGATGTTGCATAGTTGGATTTGTGTCCAAGCGATGATGGTGCTTCGATGTAATTAAGGAGTCTTTTGGTTACCTGCAGATTTAATAATAAAGCAATAAAGTTTCAATGGTTGTTTTTCTCTTTTTTTCATAAAATGGTATGCGCGTTAACAGTTGGGGGATCATTACAGTTTTTAAAACATCAAAATCACGCTTTTTGGGTGTATGGCGTATGAGCACTTTTTGTATGTGGGTTTTTAAATAAAAATATGTAGTAGCTATGTACCTACATTCATACATAATACATAAATAAATGGCATTTCTTTAAGTTCTCAAAGTAAAAGAATTGTTTGAAAATGTGCCAATGATATAATATACGTAAGATTTTATAGATGCGGTAATTTTGAAGAAGCAGTGATCCTGCAGACTTTAACTCTCTGTGAAATTATGTTCGCGCGAAATTTCTTAACATGTGATAAAATTAAAGCCAAACATATGTATAAGACGAAAAAACACCAAACATAATTTCTTAGATATACTGACGATTTTATATAGTGCATCCCAGCCAACATGAATGTTTTTGTTGCATCTTTTATTGGTTAATGTTCCTGGACCTACATCTATTTTGAGTTTAACAAGAGTATATGGGCGTCTTTGTCACACTTATCGTCATGCACGTGAAGAACTGCATTTACTTGAAAATGATAATCATTATGGAAGCATCCTCAACAGGTTTACTGATCAAATAAGAACAATATTTTCAATTATTATCAAAACATGTTTTCCATCAAATCCGGTAGAATTGTGGCAAAATTATCGTGACTATATCACTGAAGATATCTTGAATAGAATGCGTCGTATTTCTAGAAATCAGGAATTAATCATTACGCTGGAAATGTATAATGAGGCATTAGTTATAATTGAAGATATTGTGCTTAACAATCACAAATAAAACATTGTCACAATTAGGTTTGCATGCTCCTAATCGACCAATACATGATGCATTTAATCAAGAAATGCAACGTGAACAACAATATGATATAAATGAAATGAACACATTTATAAATTTGAATCTTCCCAAATTGAATCGAGAACAAAAAGTGCATATGATACCATAATTCAAGCTCTACAAAACGAAAGCGGAGGAATTTTTTTTTTTTTAGATACGCCAGGCGGTACCGGAAAAACATTTTTGATTTCCTTGCTATTAGCGACTATAAGATCACAGAACAATATTTGATGTTGGTCGTACACCGCAATCTGCACTTAAATTACCATTGAATATGCAAATTAATGAAAATCCAAAATGTAACATTTCTAAAAATTCTGGAATGGAAAGGGTTTTGCAACAATGCAAATTAATAGTGTGGAATGAATGTACAATGGCACATAAGAGATCGATGGAAGCTTTAGATAGAACTTTGAAAGATTTACGAAATAATCAAGAAATATTCGGTGGCGCTCTGATATTGTTGACTGGTGATTTCTGTCAAACGCTGCCAGTGATTCCCCATTCAACTCCAGCAGATGAATTAAAGGCATGTTTGAAGTCATCCAGTTTATGGAGAAATGTTCAAACACTCACTTTAACAACAAATGTAAGAGAACAATTACTAAATGACCCATCGGCTGACGAATTTTCTAGACAACTACTGTACTGATAGGAAATGGACAAATTCCTATTGATGCTACTGCTGGATTAATCACTTTGCTAGGTATTTTTTTGTAATTTCGTAAAAACAAAACAGCAATTGGTTTCAAGTGCCAAGCATTGCGCAAAATTATCGAAATCACAATTTTTAAGCTGAAAGATCAATACTGGCAGCCAAAAATAAGGACGTTGAATGCATTCTAATATTAATGTGATCTGCTTAGCGAAGCAGGCACAAGGTCCATTAACTAAATATTTTTTGCATGCCTTAGCTGTTTATAGGGTGAAATGGGATAAAAGAAAAAAAGTGGTATACGGTTTTTAAAAATCTTATTGTGTTTGATAGCTTTTACCTACTTCGATGCTTGAGTGATGCTATTTATAAACAGGAATTCTATTGGATTTTTGTTAATGTAATACTTTCGGGTGTATACTTACTTTTATCAGTTTATTAAATTAAAAAAAAAAAAATCCAGGGGTGGAATCGGCTAATGTGATTTGTGATTGTCACATTTCTGACAATCACATGTGATAAAATAATTGTGTGCGTCTGCATAATGTGATCACCGGAATTTTGTTTATTTTCATTATGTCATTTTCCGTTGGGCAATTGGAGAGAACTCCGAAGACAAATCGTTTCTCTTCGGAGTTGTGTTTTGCGAGTCTTACTTCTTCTGCTTTTTATGAAATATGCGGTCTGAAGGCGCATATATACGAACGTCACAGTTTCTATATATTTTGTATTTCAAATTAAACAATTCGAACAATTTTAATATATAATTTACATTAAGAGACTTGACAATTATGTATTTATTTAGAAAAGATTAATTTAGTTGTCACTTCACGTGATTGCTCACAACATATACGCGTTTCAGAAAAATATCTCAATTAAAAAAATGTTCATTTCTGTTTTTTTTTTATTGTTTTTATTTTTACTTTAATCATGAGGAGAAACTAATTTCTCCCAATCGAAAACAACATTAGTATAGATCTTTGACAAATCTTTGACAGCAAAAGCAAATAATTTTGTTTTAAAAGTCAGCGTCAGAGGTTTATTTTTTATTTATTATTATTTTTGTATGCAAGTGACACCTAAATAGCTGTCACAAGAAAAAGTCACAAAAATGTGATTGTCACATGTGACAATCACCTTAGCCAGACGAAATTTGTATATTGTGACTATCACATATCACAAATCACCTTAGCCGATTCCACCCCAGGTTCTCATATTTTACACAAATTAATTTGACGGTATAAAAATAATTAAGAATTCAAACTTATCGCTCTATATTTAAAATGTTTATATCTATCATCGTTTATATCACCGCACTATCTGCTCGGAAGGGCAGAACAACGTCTGCCGGGACAGCTAGTTGTATTATAGTTTTTGAAATATACTTAATAAATAATTCTGATTTGTTATTATTATTAAGCTTAAGTATTCTTCAATAAATATTTAATGTAGCCGTGGAAAAGTTAACAATGTTTTTTTTGCTATGGTTACACAATCTTTATTATGTATGTACCTACCTACCAATAATGTTAAGATGCTTTTCGCATCCATAGTCGATTCGATAATATAATAAAAAACAAAGTATTTGTTCTCTCTATTTGCAGCAGATTTTGCAGAGTGATCTGATCACCAAGCAACGAAATTTATGCAAATACATAAATATCATTTGAAGCGAATATTTTTGTTGGTCAAAGCAAACAAAAAATACAAAAATAAAAATTACAAAAACTACATCAAACAAAGACTTGAGATAAGTCAATATCAACAATTATTTGGCAATGCATACCTCAAGGCTTCTATGGGTAACCTCTTATATGCAATAAACCGAATTCAAGGCGCAGCTTGCCACGCTGGCTGAGATATTACATACTTGTGACGCTGTGACGCAGTGCAACTTCAATAAATAGCAATCAAATCAAATATTCCATTCCATTTTGGGCAAGTGAAAATATGTGCATTAAAATTTAAAAAGCAATACGAATTCCAAAATGAATTGCAATGACACTGGCGTTCAAAATTGTCCATTAGCCATTGTTGATGGCGATAGACGATCATCATCGGGAGAAGGCAATCAGATGAATCGGCTGGTTCTGAATTTAAAATAGTCGATGCCAGTGGCAGCAGTTGCGAAAGGACGAGAACTAAACCTGTATTGGGTATTGCCCATCGGCAGGGTAGTGAATCATCGACAAAAACCTGCGAGGCTGATTTTGGAGAAGAGAAGGATACTTTTCCACCTGTGAGCACAAAAGCAGCCCAAGCGAACGACCGAGACTTAGTTATTGACACAGAGGAACTGCACAAAGTGGAATGGAGGCATTGATGTAGACAGTAAATTGTTTAAAACCAAAATTTAACATCCAGCAGCTTTTGCTATCAACTACAAAAGAAGAGAAGCAAAGGCAGAATGAAGAGATTGTTATAATGGAAACTTCATCGGTATCATCGGAAACTGGTTCTTGGGAATCGATTTTTCCTGATCACTGAAGCGGATGTCTGCAAGTAAGTAAGTAACTCAGCTACTTACGAAGATTGTAAGCGATCCATGTCCCTCACCGGAGACGAAGGTCTCATGAACATTATCGATAAAATTCCTCTGATCTCAAAAACATCTATTTTATCTGTAGACTCCTCTCTATCTCAGTAGCACTTACTCGAACACTTTACAACTTCAGGTTCAGCTGCCGATGGATTGGAAAATGTCAATAACATTCCTCCCTCTGTGAAGGTGAACAAAAAAATCGAAGGGATGTCCAATTAAGCGAGACTTTCGATAAAAGGAAGAAGAGATCTTTGCATTCGATCGCACAATTTCGCACATTACAAAAATATATGTAATACTTGCTCTTGCCAGAGGTTGTTCCTAGAGCCTAGATCTTAAGTTAAAATATAGAGCTATACATAATGAGGCCAACTATTTGTTAAAATAAATGTCAAGACTTTGCCTTTATACATACAACTTTTATTTCCTTAATAAACATGTCTGTATCAAACAAATAATCCATTTTTTGTGTTAAAAAGTTGATAAACTTTGAATTTAGGCTACCATTAGACGGTCCTTGCAAGGACAGTCTGACGTCACAGAAAATGTGTCCTTGTGCTGTCAGTAAATGGACATTCTTCACCGTGTCTTTGCAAGTAAGAATGTCCATTACACGAATGAAACAAATTTGGCATTCTTGTCCCAAAGTACAATGTCCACCAAAGTGGACATTGTTACTTTTGCAATTCAGTGTCCTTGCGAGGACAAGCATAACAATGTCCATTACACGACATGACCATTTTGACAGTTGGTAGTGAATGAAACCGCGCTGAAGAATGCAATTTTTTGCAATGACCATTACACGACATTTATAAATTGGTCCTTGTTAAAAGTAAATTTGACGTTTCGGGGACATTTATAAATTGAGTGACTATCGTATTCTTTTTTTTCTCTAGAAAATATTTACGAGAGGTATGTGTGTGAAGTTTTTCGATAAAATAATTTCAATTAAATATAATATAATAAAATTATAGTTATAACAGGTAGGTATGTCGTACTACAATCGAAAGTTGCAAATGGCGATTCTCGCAGCACATATATTGGAGAGCAGCGACGACGACAACAACCAAGGGCCAACACGAAGAGTTCGTTCTGTGTGGTCCAAAAGAAAGTTCAGAGTGGGAACAGAGCAAATGCATGCAAGGTTGTCAAAATCTGATGTCGCTTTGGCAGCTCATTGAAATTTAACAACAACAAATCCACCCTGAAAAGTGGACATTCCAAGCAACAATGTCCCGGCAGAAATTCGTGCTGTTGCATTGTTGGGACATGGTCTTTGCAAGGAAAAGATGTCAAATAAATGTGTCCTTGTGTCCCATCAACAATGGAAGGACCATTACACGGTCCTTGTAATTTGTCTTTGCAAGGACACATGACATTGTGACATTGTGGTGGACATTGTGGTTGTCCTTGCAAGGACAGCATTTTACAATGTCCATTACACGACATGTCGATTTCAGGACAGGTAAATACGTCATAATGACGTCAGACTGTCCTTGCAAGGACCATTACAAGGACCGTCTAATGGTAGCTTTAGGATCGTTAACACCGGCGAAGAATCACTCTTGTCAATCATTGTTTCTAAGAAGGCATCTTAGTAGCAAAGTCCTCTCTCAAAGGACATTCGATGACGCGCAGCTTGAATAGCATGAAGCCTAGAGAAATGTTGCCAACCACATCTCTTCTAACCTCCCGGCAAAACTCTGAAAATTCCCAGTTAGAGGGACAATGCCAGTGTGAGCCCATTTATGGTGTCACGCTTATTTCAGTTTCAGTTGAATTTCTTGTTCAAATATCTTCTTGGCTGTTGATAAAACTGACTCCAGGGCTGGCGGCTGGGTTACTTGATTCTGACTCATGTTGTTGTACTTTATGGTGACGACTATTACTTTTCATTGAACTATTATTACTGCTATCTGACTGATCGATTTTACTCTCTGCGCTTTGCTCATATCCTGCCACTTCCCCATTTGTAATGTTGTCCGCTGGATGACTCAGACTGGTGGTTAATAGATTTATCTTGGCAGTTGATTTGGTTAATCTGTTTTTGTTGTAATGCCTGCTGCTAGTCGGTGTAGTTGAAAAGTCTTTGTAGGTACACTAAAAATACTATGAAGTACTAGAGAATTGGTTTTGCTGAGGAACTCATCGCTAGGGCTTTTTGGTTTTTCAAACCTGGAAGTGCAAACAAATATTTTAGTCTGATCGGGAATAATTGGATTTCTTACTTGGATTAGCTTCATCGTCATCGGAGTCTTCAAATGCTTTTATGACACCATGCTTCCGCGGTGATGGATCTTCATTATCCTGTTCTTCTTCTTCGCTGCAGCTACTGTCACAATCTTCGTCTTGATTTTCGTCATCTTCTTTATCATTGTTAGTCGGTTGTTCAGTTGTTTCTGTGTGGTGTTCTTTATTTTCTTTCCCCATTGTTTGTGTTTTATCCAAGTTCTTTATTATATGTTGATATTCATCTTATGGCACCTCCAATAATTGGGACAGCTAAGGAAATAAGAGAATATTAACACACGAATTTATTAACTTAGTTTCACAGAATTCAATTAGATGGTCCATTACCATCGGAGTCGTCAATAATTCTAAGCACCAATCTGGCAAATGCAGGTGCTTGAGGTTCGCCTTTTTCATCGTCATATCTTCTCATTGATGTAGTCCTGTTTATATGTTCCTGACGGTCGAGACACAGTAAATGCTTACAAGGCCGCCTGGATTGAACAATCCAGTCGTTCCACCACGTAGGAGACAATGAGGAAGCACGTAGTATTTTTGCTATTGGCACACGTTATCCTCGCAGGGAAGTTTATCTTCTGAAATAATATAAGTTTATGAATAATAATAGTTAATAATAGTAATTTATTATCATGTACATTTATAATGTAGGTACTTACTTTTAAACCTTTTGGTATTTTTTCCATTTTGCCGTGTTTGCGGATTGTTTTGGATCAATTTGGTGCGGTATAATCGATAAACGTCAAAATTTATCTTGTGAAATAATGTATTTTACATTATTTCGCAAGCTAAATTTTGTGGAGACTTTTTTTAGCCTGACAGCTGGAATTTAGCTTGAAGTGAGTACTACTCAGCTAAAAACCCAAGCTAAAATTTATTTTGGGTGGAAATTTGTATGGAAGATAAATTTTAGCGCGATCTGAGTACTAGGCAACTCTTGACATATGTTAATAGTTTTTAGAATTTGCAAAAGTACAGTTCGAAAGTTATTAACATTTTAATCAAATGAAATACTTCACTTAAGTTCACTTTTCTAAACAACTACTCATAACTTTTTAACTAAGCTTTTGCAAATTCTTAAAGTTTTTGTGGAAAACTTCATATTGACTTTTGACATATGTTAATAGTTTTTAGAATTTGCAAAAGTACAGTTCGAAAGTTATTAACATTTTAATCAAATGAAATACTTCACTAAAGTTCACTTTTGTAAACAATTACTTATAACTTTTTAACTAAACTTTTGCAAGTTCTTCAAGTTCTTGTGAAAAATTTCACAATGACCTTTGACATATGTCAACAGTTTTCAGAATTTGCAAAAGTACAGTTCGAAAGTTATTAACATTTTAATCAAATGAAATACTTCACTAAAGTTCTTTTTTGTAAACAACTACTCATAACTTTTTAACTAAGCTTTTGCAAATTCTTAAAGTTTTTGTGGAAAACTTCATATTGACTTTTGACATATGTAAATAGTTTTTAGAATTTGCAAAGGTACAGTTCGAAAGATATAAACTATTTAATCATGTGAAATACTTCATCTTAGTAAATAATTGTAAATAACTGTATAACCAAACTTTTCGCAATTACATAAGTGATTCTTTGATATATTTGTATACAAACTTTGTGAATCTTTTTAAAATCTTAAACTTTTTTCCAAAAATCTTAAGATTTCGATTATTTGCTATTACTATACGCGAGCACTTCAAGCGCCGTATCGCGGGTACTAGAACATAAAACTATTCTGTTCATTATTTCAAATATAACAAACAAACAGAACTTTGCTTTGTCTAAGCAGCTGACATTTGTCCCAAATATAGTGACAGCTGAAATGAAATATCAAGATTTGTTTTCGTCTGGAATCTAGTCAGCATTTTTATTTCTGTCTCTTGAGTTTATATTTTAGTTTGTAAAAATGTAAAAACACAGAACATTTGGAAAAGCAGCAAAAACTAAAGCACCCCTTAACCCTTTCGGCGAGAATACAACAATTAAAATCCCGGTAAGTTTAGAAATTCCTCACCATTTTCAATTTTCCAATTCAATTTTTTAATAAACAAATTAAATCAGAGACTAGACAACCCAATCGACAAAGAAAGCGAATCGAAAGAATGTCATGACAAGGAGCTCATTAGCCAAGAAGTGCTGGAAGCAATCCCAGCATCCAAGGAACCAATCCAAAGATATTTTTCACAGAGAAGCACCATCTGTCGAACGCAACTGACTCAATCTCGGTGCACTCAACGACCATGTGGTCGACTTCGAATTGGTTTTAATCAAAGCAGGAGTGGATTTGGATGCTCCTGATAATTTTGTTATACATTTGTACGTACACAAAGTCTAGTAATTGTTTAAAGAAATCCCTTTAATTGAAAGAATTTTGTACCAAATTTCAGCTTGTAACAATGTTTCGTTTGTTTGTTTCGAGAAATCTTTGTTCAGTATCAGATTTATCCGTCGAATATTGAAGCATTCAAAACTGGCCTAGCTATGAAGCTGCTGAGAGTATTTAAAATTAATATTACGGGAGAAGAGAATTCGTATCAGTCGCAAGACAGTATGATAGTCAAATTCCTGATGATCGAATTTCTTCAAGAAAATGTTATCAATGTTGTCCTCGACGAAATTCGAGAGCACCTATCATCAAATATCCGAATTTTAACTATGTAGAATCAGAATAGTTGTAGGGAAAACTTTCTTGCCCTCCAATTAAAAATAAATGTTTGTAACCGGTGCCATCTATCGGGGAAACCGATTGACAACTCACTTTGTGCTGAACGCACTAAATGTGGCCCGCCATTAAAAATGAATCCACATTTAGAATCCACCCCGACGAACGCATTCCACTTCTCTCGGAACCCATTCGGTCTCCATTTTGAAAAGAGAATTTCTGAGACATGCGCAGTCTGCCATTCCAATGGAAGAATGATTTTTAAGCGATAGGCGACTAGCCTATGTCGCTACGGATATTTTTTGCTTGGCTTACACGCAAAACTGCGTAAGATACGGTTTACACTGCAGTCTGCAGAATGAGAGGTGTACACCAACGAAAATGCATAATCAACTAGAATTTCAGCGTGACAGACAAATGTCAAAATTGCCAAGTCCATTTTTAGCAGAAATACAAGATCTTTCTGACTGACATAATCGGATATTACATTCCTAATTGACATGAGCAATTATCTGTCAAATACTTTAGGAGTAATCGCAGAGTCTTCCAGTAGATTTCACTTTGACAGCTAGTATGCAAGACGAAAACGAAGAAAAATGTGAGTACTGATGACGTCATCAGTGACACAAATTTCGTCCTCTGTCCTGATATCTACTGCTTAGCAGACATCCCTATCGAAGTCCTTTTCTTTTTTTTTAATGGTCACATGACAATAGGCAAAATCGGTTTGACGTTTAATTCTGCCGAGTGCAAAATTATGAATAAATGACAGAAATGATCATGCCATTATTGTAATGATTTGTTGGTACTGTCAACTACCGTAAACAGGTCGGCACCACCCGGTCAAAATAATTTGTTCATCCTAGGTGAGAATATTCACAGAATGGAAACAATGACATTTCCCCCGTCAAACTTGTCAAATTATTCAATACCCAGACAGAACAATCACCATTGGTGTCACTATTCATGATTACTCAGAAATGCGTATATTGTGAACCAATATATCGCTAAGACACGATTCCCTGTGTGTACGTATTCAAAACACACAATACGATGCATAATAATATCTTTTGTCAAGTTTACCTCACATCATTATGCAGAACACCGAAATCCGCCAAGTGTAAACCGGCCTTGTAAACCCACAATCGCAAACCATCTCTGACGTCACAAACACACAGAGATGTAGAATAGTAAAAATTTCATTGGAAGGCAGGGCGTTGGCTGATTGGAAGAATAGAAATATTTTCCAGGAAGCCAGACAGAAACCCCATTTTGAAGAAGACCACCGCCCGAAGTACAAGTCTTTGCCGAACGCTAAGTAAATCTTTTTTTTTTACTAAGTGTTCGCCATTATTTCATCATCCAATGGGAGAATAATCTAATTGCTGGTGCAATGGATTGTTCATCCCCAACCCAAACCTGTAATTAATATTATTAAAATTCAGGTAAGTGATTTTGGTACAATCGCATTTCCGAGCAAGCAGAGGAATTTCTATTCTTTTGCTTCGGAATGTGATTGCCTATGAAACCATGTGGCTTTCGGTTGTTTAACCATGAGTTTATTCCACATGGTATAGGATTATTCAACACTACCAGGAGGTTGGGATCGAAATCCACAACGACTGAAAACCAGAGAAGCCACGAATTGGGAAAAATCTTCTTTTTTAACATCGACGGATGGAGTCGCTAGATGAGGAAGTTTTTTTTTTTGGCCTCTCCGGCCCACATTATTTGTTACCAAATGGACGTATTCTGACCACCTTCAGGAAATAAATTGAAATCCGATTAGATTGTGTTGTGTTTGTGATCCGAGACAAGGAGTTCATCCGAAAGCAACAATTTGTTGCCAAAAGAGAAGGCTTTCAGACGCTAGCCCCTCGCTACTCCAAGGAGAATACTTCTCCTTTGTTTTTTATTCCAAAAGGTGCTGGCTGATATTCTCTCGCTTCACCTGGGCGTTGATCCAGTTAACCGCTCGCCAACAGACGCATCTACGCGTCGTACGTATCAGCCGCACCACCATTTTCGTCGTTATTGGAGGAACCAACTCAATTATTCCTCAACATAAGTCGCCCTCTCGGCGCACCGCACTTTTTCGTCGCTATTGGAGGAACCAATTCAATTATTCCTCAACATAAGTCGCCCTCTCGGTGCAACACATTTTCATCAGAGGAAACGGAGCAACGTCCTCAACATAAGTCGCCCTCTCGGCGCACGTTTTCACTTCTGGAGGTATAACTTGAACCTTCTCCAACCTAAGTCGCCCTTTCGGCGCAACAACAGATTTTCTGCAAAAGAAACACCACAAGGCATATTTCGAAATCCTTGGCTTTATCGGAAATTATTCCAAGAAGACATCACTTCTCCGCAAGGGGATGATAACGCCCTATTGACAGCA
This sequence comes from Platycheirus albimanus, assembly GCA_916050605.2. NCBI lineage: Eukaryota > Metazoa > Arthropoda > Insecta > Diptera > Syrphidae > Platycheirus > Platycheirus albimanus. The sequence continues at coordinate 97,860,290 of OU696696.1, read as the reverse complement.
GCTTGCAGCACTCAACGTTACCGCCCTATCGGCGCAACGAAGGGACATTTACCTACAGCATCAAGACATTATACGTCGTGGGACTTTCACATTGTTGCAGTATTCAACGCGGGACAGTATATACACGGATGTCTGGCGAGTGCCTACCGCACAGATGCCGATCCCACAACAGTAGCAGCATATTGTGATCTCCAATTGTGTCATCAGTTCCGGAATTTTATGTAATTTATATAAAGAACAATCCAATTATACTGTATCCAGGTAAATATTCTTTTTCCTTTATAAGTAAAGTACATGTGTTAATGTGATAAGATTACGAATAATAATATCTCAGCCATATATACGGCAACTGTGTAGGATTTATTTGCAATTAGACATCCTTTCTTTCTGTGTATCTTAAGAAGTGCATATAAGAAGATGAAGTACCGATACCCACGTCTTCAGTACATTGAGATCGCGGTATAGATTCGTTTTGATAATAGCGGGAATTTCAATCATACCTTGCTTGTTTGAATATCGTGAACATTTACTTAGAGCCCGAGCTCGTAATTCCTTTCACTTTTCGTGGATTTATACTATTTAAATCGCAGCAACTAATCGTTACATACGAACTTCATTGTGTATGCTAATGAATCGTGTGTTTAGTCCTTTGATACTTTTATCTTTTCAGTCTTAAAGTCGGTATCGTTTCGATCATTGTGATCATAGCTTCTTTTACCTTTTTGAATCGTGTCGGTAGCGACCAACAACGCCAACGCTGAACGCCGCGTTTGGATTTTTTTTTTTGGTGCGTGAAGTTATGTTTCTATGAATATCCTTCCCACCACCCCCAATTTACACAGTCGCGCTTGGTATCCGCCTATAATTACAGTTATCAGGTTATCAGTTTTTATAACTACTGTATTGGTTCTATACGGTCTTAGTATTTTATCGTGCGTGTAATTAAACTTAACTTAGAAACCGTCTTCTTACCTTTTCGTTCCCAATAAGCAATACTTATCTTTTTTTTTTATATACTGAAGCACGAACGGCTTGAACAGTCCAAGTCGGAACAACCTTAAATCAATCATTAGAATATTGACAGCAACAGCGAACCAGTTAGTGTCAGTTAACTAGAAGTTTAACGTAAATAAAAATTTTGTTTCAGCCAACTCAGGAGTGCACTTCAGAGGTTACGCTTACCAAAATATATTATCCCCGCTGCCCCATTGGCAGCGCTGTATTAATCTTTTTATATTGAATTGATTTACATTTTTACACTATATTGCTTTAAAATTAATTGCTGATCGATTATGTGCGGGATATCAATTTGAGATCCCACATATATGGTTGTATATTTGTTTGTACGTTGTTTGTGTCGTCTCTATTTGTTGTCGTGAGGATACAGTCATCCATACGATTATGATTTTTGTCGGGAACCGATCGCTTTATACTTTAATTGATACACGTTTTGATCGTATAGTTTATAGTCGCGTGGGAATAATCGGGATACTTAGATACTTTTGAAAAATTCATCTAGTTTCTTCCGAGATAGTTTTATTTTATATCGCGAATATATTCCAGATACCAATTAATGGTTCGACTTCATTATTTTACATCTCACTTCATATATTGACTTTTCCTTCTTTTTATATGTTTAATGTATATGATAGCCATATGACTTGAATCTATATATTCAGTTTAGGCATTTTTATTTGAACTTCGAACAAGATTAATAATAATGTTCTTTTGTGAATTAATGATAGGGTTATAAGAAAGAAGAACCCCAACTAATAAATTACTTAAATTAATTTCGAAGTCTAAGACTTTTTCTTGTGAAAGCATCGATGACAAATCGATTCGTGATCATCACTTTTGTATTAGAGTTTTGATATTTGAAAAGAACTTGTAAAGATCCAAGGAGATCGAATCTAGATCATAAGAATCTAAAATTTCTATATTCTATTAATGATAACTTTCCTTCTATTCTTGATAAGGTAGATTTAAGTAACTTTAAACACTTTAAAAATACATTTTTAATAAAAGATATTTACGTTTTATAACGTTCTTACGAATTTCTAGCTGCTGTCATTTCGATAAGAAAGTTTATATTTCCGTTTTAGATTATTTTTTTTTTGATATGATGCAGACATGTACGTGAACATGAAGTAAGTTTAATCCAGGGGAGGGTGGTACCCCTCTCGTTTCCTTGGTAGGACATTGTGATGTGTGTGTGCAGATTTCCTTACGTTTTCCTTTTTTTTGATTATTGAAGTTTAGATGATTAGAGTTTCGTATAGGTATTAGATTATGAGTAAGATGGTGAAGTAAGCAAGCAATTTAACTGCTTGCCTTTTCATATTAAGGGGTTGTTCATAATCTTCGTGAGTCGTAGGGACTCTTTGGTCCACGGACAACCACGGTCGTTGTGGAGAGAGGTGATTTTCTACATCGAAATGGGTGGGTTGAGAGGCCAGGAGGGTCAATTTAACAACTTCGATTCCTCCCTCCCTACAAGGTGAGACACCTCGACATCCGTGTCCAGCATATCATTACGGCAGCTGGTCACGTCGATGGTAATAACGAGCCGTAGCTGCTTCGATTATCTAAGGTACGCATTAGACTAAATACTTACGTGCTGGGGATATATGTGCTAGGACATTAGGACAAACAGGGCTTCTTACTTCCAGCTTAGGGTTACTCACATAGCGTTAAGAGGTGCAGCTTTGGTTTCGATTTTCTTCTGGGTCAGTTCGTCATGATCGAGTTTTCAAAAGTTATGAGGGCCAACAAGCATTTTAACATACTTATTCGAACTCGACCACCAGGGTTCAACGGTCGGCAGGATAATAAGAGGTAACACCGGTCAGGTAGATCCCGGAGCAAGTGCCCATGGCCTGACTGAGCTAGTTGTGGCATGGGTGCTGCCGGCCAACGCGACGGTCAATCTCGGCCACAACCTTACGTTGTCGCATGCCGTCCTTACCGTTTACTTTTAACGAGTAGCCGGCGGGGAAGGGGGCGTTGCCGACATAAGGTTGCTTCCGTCCCAATTCACGTCAAATCGAACTGATGATATCTAAAGTCGCAGACACTATCTGGAGCTAAACCTCTGGGAGAAATGATGACATGATAATAAGGGTAGTCTTGCAAGTTTAGGTTCATCAATGGGATATGAGTAAGGTTATGGTTTACAGGTGTAGGCTACTGAGTGACACAGCTGCGAGCAGAACACCTAGTACTCGCAGCGGATAGACGGAAATATGCCATCAGGTACCCTCTAGGCTGTTCTACGGTGTTTTGTAGTCAGTACCTATGGTAGGCTGATGGATAGTTTTCGTTTCTGTGATAGGGATGGATAAGAATTTGAGGATTTTGGGAGGGAAATGAGAGAGGAGTAGATAGAGCTGGAGGCTACCACTTTGAGATGTAAGTATGTCATGAGTATAGGGGCATTGGATACATCTTTACACAGGCGATGGACGGAAAGATTGCTAAACCTTGGCATAAGAGCCAAGGCATGTTAGGTGCCTATCTCTGTCTGCTTCCTCTCGGGTTTGGGTTGTAAATAGGCATCTGATTTGGGAACTAAGATGTCCTCAGGGTGTTTGGGTGAAGAGGTTAGGTGTTTGTTAACGATTCAAATCCCCATGCTGTTTTCCGTTTGCACCTTCTTATTGTTTATTAACATTACAGATGGCGTGAGGCAGAGTTTCCTTTGTGGGTTGTCACACGGTCTTCGTATAAAGTTAAAGAAGATGGGAACAGCGTGTGAAGGATCGTTTCCCTGTGTGAATAGGGATTCTATTTTAATATCAACGTTACAGATGGCGTGGGGCTAAGTTTTTAAGTCTCACGGGCCCCGTCTTGTGCGTTGGGTAATGGGTGGAATCTATATTTGCATATTGGCATGTCTGCTCAAATTTTCCTTTGCAATTCTTAATTATAAGCTTCGTTACAGATGGCGCCCAACGTGGGGCCCGAATTAGCTTTAGAAAATCCGATTAGAATTGATTTAGTTTAGGTCGATCCAGAGTAACCTAGTTTGAAGTTAGAAATTTTTCAGATTTCCAATTTTGTTTGATTTTCCGTTTTTTTATCGAAGTATAGTTTGTATGTTATTCAGGTTTCTTGGATAGAGGAACAACATCGAGAGTAGTGGAGTAGGCACTATTTTGTCCAGTGATTTGGTGAAGTTTTTCCTGAATCAGTCTGTTGCATTAGGTCTATTCACTTCTTCTCTACCTCTTATCACTTAGGTTCGTCTTCGATCTCTGTCCGGATTGAGCAGGGGTATTTGCTCAATTGTCAGTTGCTGAGGTGTCGACAAAGTCCTGATAGTGAAGTCTGACAACCGGAAGTGCAAGAGCAGTATTAGCAGGTCTTCTGACCGGTGGTTGGTGCTTATTGCCCGACGCACGTCAGCTGCAGAAGCTGGTCATTCACTCGAGCACGACCCTTTTGATTCAACTACAAGTCGATTTATTTCCTATAGCTATTGTTCTAGCCATATAGTTGTTTTAGAAAGTTTCAGGCAGTTTTGAGATTCATCAGGATGTGATGATATTCAATGGGACTTGAAGCGTTAACCGGTAATTGGTGTCTTTATACCCGATGTACGTCTGCAGTAACGTAAAGTCTCCGTTGCATATCTGATCAACCCTTTTGATTGTAAGAATTGTCTTTTCTTTTACACCCAGAATGCTGTAAAGTAACAAGACCACACACACTAAGTTTTTCTTGACTATTTAACCTTTGTCTTTTTTTGAGTCGGTCGTATATATAATACTACCACAACCACACACACAATGATCCAAGGAATGGAGGGTTACCACCTTCCGAATCCTTTATGAGAAACCAGTTATATATAATTACAGATTATAATTTTTTTTTGAGACATAGTATAGTTCAGTTTAGTATAGTTTTTCGATTTTGAGTTCCGTCAATTGAGCTGAGACGTAAACTTCTCAATTGATGTGTAGTTTTGGGATAGTGCCCACCATATAGTATTTTTGAGAATTTTTGAGTACAGTTTTGAGATTTTTGAGTTTTCCGCCAATCAAGTTGAGACGTAAACCTCTTGATTGGACGTGTAAGTTTGGGATAGTGCCCGCAATTATTTACAGATTATAGCTTTGGGATAGAGCCCACCAATATACAGTTTATAGTTTTTTTTTAGTTTTGTGAAATCTTGGGATAGAGCCCACCGATATTGAATATAGTTTAGATTTATAGATATCATAGCATTTAGATAAGTATTGAACACGATTTAATTACTAATTTCTGATATTCAATTCTTCAGTTACAATTAGACATAATATATTATATTACCCGTTTAAGATTATATATAAGTATTTACTTGATTATAAGATTACTGAAAACATTTTTGAATTATTGTTTTTGGAAGACGATTAGTCTAGCTATATTTACTCACCTTTATTATTAAGCACCCATATTTAATTAAACATACTCACTTTATTTTTTGAGAGGAGGAACAACCCAATAACCGGGGGGGTTCGCTCCGATTAGATAATCCCGGAAGTCAAGTGTCCGAGCCCAAAGAGCCTCTTGAACTTCCTAAAGTTAAGATTTTAAGACCTAATGAATTACCGAACAAAGATACAAATGATTGTAGAACAAACCCTTTTTTAAGAACAGAAACCAAACCAGATACTATTTTGAATTTGAATGAAAACATTACAGAACCTTTATATCGTAAACCATTTCATGAAAGGTTGCGTAATTATAATGAAGTGCGAAGGAGAATAGTCACCTTCCCTGTTTTATCCAAACGGACACGTCGAGTAGGGGAACGCTTCCATCGGAAGCGGACTACTTACCGTATCATTGCGTCAGCTACTATAGGTCGAGAATCTAATGACCCGCGTCCTTATGTGACGGTCGGATTATTTGGTGACAACTTCCTAGGTCTTCTCGATTCAGGGGCCAGCATCAGTTGCTTAGGCACCAATATATTGCCCTATTTAAAAGACAAAAATGTTAAGGTAAGGAAGGTAGAGACTACCGTGTCCACGGCCGATGGACAGAAGCAATCCATAGTGGGAGTGATCACTACATCGATCACATATAAAAATGTGACTAAGGATATAGACTTGTATATCGTGCCATCTTTAAGCCAACGTCTATATTTAGGCGTTGACTTTTGGCAAAAATTCAAGATCGCACCGAATGTAATTGCGGGTCTTTCAGGAATAGCGACCAGTGAGCCTGATGTTAGGCCCACAAACCAGATAAAGTTGAATGAAGAAGATTCTAAACGACTAGAAGCTGTTGTTCGTAGATTTCCCTCTTTCGCAGTCCATGGACTCGGGAAGACAAATCTAGTGCAACATTACATAGATACAGGCGATGCCGTACCTATAAAGCAGAGGTAGCTACTATCCCGTATCTCCGGCGATATGTATGCGGAGTTGGACCGCATGCTTTCGTTAGGAGTCATCGAGGAAAGTTCCAGCGCATGGAGTTCCCCAGTTGTGCTTGTTCGCAAACCTGGTAAGAACCGATTGTGTCTGGACTTTCGGTAGGTGAACTCAGTAACCAAGGAAGATGCTCGTCCTATTGCGCATATTGAGGGGCTGCTGGCACGTGCATCGGATGTGTACTCTGTCAGCGGGACGAATCCGGAGCGGAGCAGCCTATATACTACTTTTCCCGGAAACTGAATGCTGCACAGAGAAACTATTCGGTGACAGAGCGCGAGTGCTTAGCAGCTTTTGAGGGTATCCAGAAGTTCAGATCGTACGTTGAAGGATGCCATTTTCGCGTGATTACAGATCATTCCAGCCTGAAATGGCTGATGACTATGAAAGATCCAACCGGAAGATTAGCGAGGTGGAGTATGCGTCTCCAAGGTTTCGATTTTGTGGTGGAGCATCGGAAGGGAACATTAAATGTCGTGCCAGACGCTCTATCCAGAGCTTATGAAGACGATGAGTTGACAGTGTCAGCTTTCCTTTCATGTCTTCCACAGATCGGGGCCTCGGAGGTACTCCACATCGATCTTGAGGATCCGTCCTTTAAGTCTGAAGGTTATCTTGATATCATCAGTCATATCAGGAAGGAACAGGAACGACTACCTGATCTCAAAGTGTCGGAAGGATATGTTTACAAACGCACTAAACATGCGGTTGGTAATCCCTTGGCGGATGATCTAACTTGGAAGTTGTGGGTCCCATCAGAGATGACCGAATCTCTAATCGCATTGGCCCATAATCCGCCGCGTGCTTCGCATGGTGGAGTGGTAAAGACTATATATCGGTTGAGAGATAGATTTTACTGGCCCGGTATGTACATGAAGGTCAAACTTTACGTAGACCGGTGTGAGATATGTAAGACCAGTAAAGCAGCCAACATGACGTAACGAGCAGAGATGGGAGACAGTTTTGAAGTGGATAGACCGTTTCAACACTTCTATGTCGACTTTCTTCGTCCGTATCCCAGGTCGAAATCTGGTAACGCTTACATCGCCATAGTGTTGGATCAGCTGACAAAGTTCGTCTTTATTAAACCACTGCGCAAGGCAACAGCCGCGAGCGTGATAAAATTCCTGAAAGACGATATATTTTTGGTTTATGGAGTGCCGGAGAGTCTTCTCTCGGACAACTGCACACAATTCATTGGTAAAGAATTTCAGAAGTTGTTGGATATTTTTGGGATCAAACACTACCGTACGGCAGTGTATGCTCCCCAGTCGAACGCAAGTGAACGCGTGAACCGTTCAATCCTTGCGGCCATCAGGTCGTATGTCAATCCTCGACAGACGGATTGGGATGCCCATCTGTCTTCCATCAGTAGTGCGCTACGCACGACAGTGCATTCGACTCTTTCCATGTCCCCATACGAGGCCTTGTTTGGTCAGCGTATGATAGAACATGGGGCAGACTATCGTCTTTTGAGAGAGCTGGGTGGACTGAACTGTTCGGAGATAGATTGGTTGCCCAAGGTCGCTAGGATGAACATCATCCATTCATATTTGAAGCAAGCGTTGATCAAAACTCACGATGCCTACGAGAAGACTTACAACCTTCGCAGTAGGAAAGTGATGTTCAAGATAGGTGATGAGATCTATAAAAGAAATCAAATTCTGAGTGACGCAACCAAGCACCTGAGTGCAAAGTTGTGCCCGAAATTTGTCAAAGTTCGTGTGAACAAAATAATCGGTAACAACCTTTACGAAGTTGAGGATAGGCGAGGCCACAAATCCACTTGCCATACCAAAGATCTGAAGAGGTAGATTAGTAACTCAACAATTATTATTACACCTGATTTGAGAACCCTCTTTCACATCTCTTTCCCAGAAATAAACCTAAATAGACTTATTTTTTTTTATTTTTTTTTATTTTACCAGACGTGACATATGTGTACATTGTATTACTATAAAGTACATAACCCAGACTTACAAATTTGAACCGATGCCCGGCGCTCAGCTGTGCATGAGACACTTGGTTCAAATCATTTCCCTGACTTAACTATAGGTTTGTTTTTTTTTTGTTTGATGTTTTCTGATATTTAGCAGAATATCTACACAATGACTTAACGTCATAAATGCCAGTTTCATTTTATTTTTGTCTTCGACCGACTAGACGGTAAAGAGTCGCAGTGTCATATCGACACGAAGAGTAAGAAGATTCTACGTGTGAAGATTCAATTGCAAGAAGTTATCCTTTTTCTTGGAAGTTAGACTAAGTGGACTTAGTCGAAATTCCAAGTTTTGTAGGGAAAACTTTCTTGCCCTCCAATTACAAATAATGTTTGTAACCGGTGTCATCTATCGGGGAAACCGATTGACAACTCACTTTGTGCTGAACTTACTAAATGTGGCCCGCCATTAAAACTGAATCCACATTTAGAATCCACCCGACGAACGCATTCCACTTCTCTCGGAACCCATTCGGTCTCCATTTTGAAAAGAGAATTTCTGAGACATGCGCAGTCTGCCATTCCAATGGAAGAATGATTTTTAAGCGATAGGCGACTAGCCTATGTCGCTACGGATATTTTTTGCTTGACTTACACGCAAAACTGCGTAAGATACGGTTTACACTGCAGTCTGCAGAATGAGAGGTGTACACCAACGAAAATGCATAATCAACTAGAATTTCAGCGTGACAGACAAATGTCAAAATTGCCAAGTCCATTTTTAGCAGAAATACAAGATCTTTCTGACTGACATAATCGGATATTACATTCCTAATTGACATGAGCAATTATCTGTCAAATACTTTAGGAGTAATCGCAGAGTCTTCCAGTAGATTTCACTTTGACAGCTAGTATTCAAGACGAAAACAAAGAAAAATGTGAGTACTGATGACGTCATCAGTGACACAAATTTCGTCCTCTGTCCTGATATCTACTGCTTAGCAGACATCCCTATCGAAGTCCTTTTCTTTTTTTTTTTAAATGGTCACATGACAATAGGCAAAATCGGTTTGACGTTTAATTCTGCCAAGTGCAAAATTATGAATAAATGACAGAAATGATCATGCCATTATTGTAATGATTTTTTGGTACTGTCAACTACCGTAAACAGATCGGCACCACCCGGTCAAAATAATTTGTTCATCCTAGGTGAGAATATTCACAGAATGGAAACTATGACATTTCCCCCGTCAAACTTGTCAAATTATTCAATACCCAGACAGAACAATCACCATTGGTGTCACTATTCATGATTACTCAGAAATGCGTATATTGTGAACCAATATATCGCTAAGACACGATTCCCTATGTGTACGTATTCAAAACACACAATACGATGCATAATAATATCTTTTGTCAAGTTTACCTCACATCATTATGCAGAACACCGAAATCCGCCAAGTGTAAACCGGCCTTGTAAACCCACAATCGCAAACCATCTCTGACGTCACAAACACACAGAGATGTAGAATAGTAGAAATTTCATTGGAAGGCAGGGCGTTGGCTGATTGGAAAAATAGAAATATTTTCCAGGAAGCCAGACAGAAACCCCATTTTGAAGAAGACCACCGCCCGAAGTACAAGTCCGTAGCCGAACGCTAAGTAAATCTTTTTTTTTTACTAAGTGTTAGCCATTATTTCATCATCCAATGGGAGAATAATCTAATTGCTGGTGCAATTGATTGTTCATCCCCAACCCAAACCTGTAATTAATATTATTAAAATTCAGGGGGCTTATTCCGAAATTCGCGGCGGATCGTATTAAAAGCGATATCTCATTTTCGACCGTCTTCACTTTTGGGTATTATCAAATGCGAACAGGGCGTAAGTAATCTTTCCACTGCCTTCCACTTTTTCCAAATAATCTTTCCACTTTCTTTCCAGAATTCCATTTTTTTCCCAAACGTTTGACAGCTGTTTCCCGTCATCAATTATTTATTTTATCGTTTTTGAAAAGATATAATTGTTTGCGTTTAAAATTTTTTCATTTTAAATAAAAAAAAAAAGATAACCTGCCTAAATGCTAGTTATGGTGGGAGTTCTCATGACTCAGTTATATGGTCAATGAGTTCCGAGAGGAAATTTTTGGAGGACAAATTCAAAGGGAAAGACAACAGCAAAATTCTTGGTAATTGATTTTATACGTCTAGGTATATTATCAAGCTTGTAATGTTCAAACAAACATTTTAATTATAGGCGATGCCGGTTATAGTCTTGAGCCATGGTTGATGACTCCATATAGGTCAGCTTGTTCAAATAGCCGTGAAGCTAAGTACAACACAGTGCACTCCAAATGTAGAAGCATCATAAAAAGATGTTTTGGTGTTTTGAAAGGAAGATTTAGATGTTTACTTCATTCAAGGAAACTTTACTACGGGCCAGAAAAAGCAGCACTTATTACAAACGTATGCGCTATGTTGCACAATGTTTGTGTAATGTTCAAAGTAGACTTTGACGAAGGTCTTTTAGTTGAAGAAGATGATGACATTGAACTCCCACCACCGGAAAACGTGTATAACTACCTACAAGGTTGTTGCCAAACAAATAAGAGACAGTATAAGGGATGCACTACAAAAGTATATTGCCAATTTATTTTATTTTTTTTAAGTAAAAATAAATTTAACACATTGGTAATGCCTTCCCAAAGAATAACACTTTTTGCTCTATATTCAGGTGCATTTAAAGTACCCTTAGCAAGTCCACTGTTCTCTTTGAGAAACTCGAGCAGAAAACTGTTGAGTGGTAGTAGGTATGTTTTTGACTCCTTTTTTTTAAGAAAAAAAATCACGAAAAATTAATAAATTCAATTAAAAAAGCAATTTTAATACACAATTGAAGGTTTAAGTAACTTAAATCTTCTTGGTTTTATTAAATATTTACATTTTTGAAGATCACACAAGCAATCCGCCAGCAATCCGTCACCTAAATATCTATCGCTTTCACTTTCAATAGAAAAATGACATTGAAAAGTGCTTTCGCTTTACTTTTGGTCGAATGGAAAGCGATTCGTATTTGGGAATATGAAAATACAAATCCGCCGCGCATTCTGGAATAAGCCCCCAGGTAAGTGATTTTGGTACAATCGCATTTCCGAGCAGAGGAATTTCTATTCTTTTGCTTCGGAATGTGATTGCCTATGAAACCATGTGGCTTTCGGTTGTTTAACCATGAGTTTATTCCACATGGTATAGGATTATTCAACACTACCAGGAGGTTGGGATCGAAATCCACAACGACTGAAAACCAGAGAAGCCACGAATTGGGAAAAATCTTCTTTTTTAACATCGACGGATGGAGTCGCTAGATGAGGAAGTTTTTTTTTTGCCTCTTCGGCCCACATAATTTGTTACAAAATGAACGTATTCTGACCACCTTCAGGAAATAAATTGAAATCCGATTAGATTGTGTTGTGTTTGTGCTCCAAGACAAGGAGTTCATCCGAAGGCAACAATTTGTTGCCAAAAGAGAAGGCTTTCAGACGCTAGCCCGTCGCTGCTCCAAGGAGAATACTTCTCCTTTGTTTTTTTATTCCAAAAAGTGCTGGCTGATATTCTCTCGCTTCACCTGGGCGTTGATCCAGTTAACCGCTCGCCAACAGACGCATCTACGCGTCGTACGTATCAGCCGCACCACCATTTTCGTCGTTATTGGAGGAACCAACTCAATTATTCCTCAACATAAGTCGCCCTCTCGGCGCACCGCACTTTTTCGTCGCTATTGGAGGAACCAATTCAATTATTCCTCAACATAAGTCGCCCTCTCGGCGCAACACATTTTCATCAGAGGAAACGGAGCAACGTCCTCAACATAAGTCGCCCTCTCGGCGCACGTTTTCACTTCTGGAGGTAGAACTTGAACCTTCTCCAACCTAAGTCGCCCTCTCGGCGCAACAACAGATTTTCTGCAAAGGAAACACCACAAGGCATATTTCGAAATCCTTGGCTTTATCGGAAATTATTCCAAAAAGACATCACTTCTCCGCAAGGGGATGATAACGCCCTATTGACAGCAGCTTGCAGCACTCAACGTTACCGCCCTATCGGCGCAACGAAGGGACATTTACCTACAGCATCAAGACATTATACGTCGTGGGATTTTCACATTGTTGCAATATTCAACGGGGGACAGTATATACACGGATGTCTGGCGAGTGCCTACCGCACAGATGCCGATCCCACAACAGTAGCAGCATATTGTGATCTCCAATTGTGTCATCAGTTCCGCAATTTTATGTAATTTATATAAAGAACATGTTGCGGATGCCTGGCGCGCCTGCTGCAGTGTTGAGTCAACCTAAAAGAGAAAAAAATATTAGACATCACTAACAAGTTTTCAAAATAACGGGTGATTTTTTAAGAGGTTTAGAACTTTTTTTTTAAAAAAAAAACAAAAAATTCGAAAAAATTAATGAAATATTTATTTGAATCGATAGTTTGAACCTTGCAATTTAATGTTTAAAGATAATTTCATGCAAATGTTGACCGCGGCTGCGTCTCAGGTAGCCCATCCGCTGAGTCCAATTTCGGCATACTCTTTCACACATATCGGCCGGTATCTCACGAATGAATGCATGGATGTTGGCTTCCAGTGCGTCAATCGAAGCGGGCTTGTCCCTATAGACATTAGCCTTGACATACCCCCACAAAAAATAGTCTAATGGTGTCAAATCGCACGATCTACGCGGCCAATTGACCGGCCCGAAACGTGAAATTAACTGTTCACCAAACTCGCCTCGCAATTGCGCCATTGTTTCGCGTGCTGTGTGGCATGTGGCACCGTCTTGTTGAAACCACATATCATGCAAGTCAAGAACTTCCATTTCGGGCAAAAAAAAGTTTGTTATCATCGCTCGGTAGCGTTCACCATTGACAGTAACGCTGCGATTCGCATCATCTTTGAAGAAATATGGCCCAATAATGCCTCCGGCCCATAAACCGCACCAAACAGTGGCTTTTTCGGGATGCATTGGTAGCTGTTGCAATGCTTCTGGCTGATCTTCACTCCAAATGCGGCAATTTTGCTTATTTACGTACCCATTCAACCAAAAATGAGCCTCATCGCTGAACACAATTTTTCGATAAAAAAGCGGATCCTCGGCCAGATGAACATTTCGAACCGAGCACGAATTTTGATAGTAAAATTCAATAATTTGCAAGCGTTGTTCATTTGTAAGACGATCCATGGTTAAATTTCAAACCAAACTGAAGCTGTTTGACAGTGACACAAGGTACTAAACACACGTCAGCTGTCAAAACCAGTGTTGCCAAAACCAAACCAGCTAAAAAATCACCCGTTATTTACCACTAAATATCTCATTGGGAAGTAGGCCGGTCAAGTCCAGAAACATCTGTAAAAGTTTTGAAAATATGTTATAAATATATTGAAATATCAAAAGAATTGAAATATTATGTTTAAATGTATAATATTAGTAAAATATTAATTGGTACTTACCTTTGCGTCCATTTCAATTTCAATGTTTGTGTTTTTAGGTTTTGTCCTTTCGTGTTGTTCATTGAAATGTCAGAGTTATCAGTACTCTATGGTTAAGTGATCATGAGACAACAACTACCAAAGAAAACGCCTTCCCATTTTCAATTTTTATTTGTTCTGCGCAACTACGTCACGAGCACACATGAAAGTTTGACGTTTTCATGGTATCATGCACAATGCCGTAATATTACAATACAATGCATTATTACAAAAAAAAAAGTAATAATAGGAAACTGAGCAAGGCAAGCGCCACTAGTAGCCAGATACAGAAACTGGTTTTCTATATGTTGTGAAGACGCAGCTAGTTTTGGTGATGCAGGATTTTGCCGCTTGAGGTCACCGCCTACGAGAGCAATTTTTTATTACACTGTAGATAATAAATTAAACAAGTTTCTTTTTGATGTAGTCATCTAGTATAATTGTATAGGTTGAAATACAAGGTTTATGTCTGTCTCATTTTGTGTTTAAGTGGATTGAAATCGTTCGGTATTGTCCCATGTGTACGTTCGTCATATAGGGGTGTAGTTTAATGGAATGTAGTTGAATTTTGTAAAACAAATTTAAAAATAAAAGCACTCACCAGTGTAAACGAGGGGTGCGTATTCGGCTTAAAGCTCGACTTGAAGTGACATCCCTGAATTTTTTGGAGTAGAGATCCATCGAAATGTCATAATTGTGGAGAGACAGAGAAGAACTAATGTTTGGAAACAATTATTTGCTACTAATACTAGGACAATTAAGTATACAAAAGATTATAGTGGGATAATGATCGGATGATGTTTTCTAGTTAGGAGGTAGACAATAGTTTGGTTTGTGTGTGTGTGCCCCACTTGATCGTTTCACGGGAATTTTCAAATTTGAAAAACTAAAAAGAGGTGCGACAGTGGTGCCATTTGAAATCCTAAGTAAATTAAAACGTGATTTGTTCGTTCTTTTCAAATTCAAATTTAAAATTTGGTGTTGTGCGTTTTTTTTATACAAAAAGAAGTTGAAATAAATAAATAATTTTGCGTGTTTTTTTTTAGCGTTAAACAGAAAAAAATAGAAAAAAAATTCAATATTCCAGGAAAAAGGCAACGAAAAATTCCTTAAGAATTTGTGAGTTTGAAATAAATCAAGCAGTGGTGAGTTGAAAAAAAAATATATTGTAGCTTTTTATTTGAGGGAGTATTTAAATTTTAGGAAGTTATCGGCGGTCCCAAAAGTCTAAACCAAAGGCTGGGCCGCCGACAGAATTTTTGGGTGGAAGTTTTGTGTGGTGAATTTTCTTTGGGAATCGTTGAGGCTTGAAGATAGCCACCCACCGAGAGTGCCAGCTTACTATATAGGGCTCCCGATAACCAGAGCACCCTTTGCCCCCCTCACCCCCTGGAGCACCCCTTTGCCTCGCTGGAGCACCAGTATTTAGCCGCAATACCAGGTTTTGTTTTTTGTATTGACCTTTGACAAGTCGCGGTGAGTCAACAATATTTTAAAGGAAAATTAGTGGAAACAAAAATACCTATAAAATCTTTAAGAAAAATTAAAAGACTAAATGTAAAAGTATTTTGCAAAGAAAAAAAAACAAGAAGAAAAACAAGAGAAAGGAGTGAATTTCACAGTGGAAATAGTTTTAAGTTAATTTTTCACGTAATCAAATTTATTTATTAATTAATTAGTTTATATATATATATATTCCTTTTTTTTATTATTATTTTTTTTTTTGTTCATTGGTTTGGTTTTTTTAACATATTGTTAATTAATTTTTTGTTCTGGTTGTAAGCGACAGAGAAAGGTTTTTTTGTGATTTTTGTTTGTTTTCTTCGCTTTTTTTCGCATAAATCCCTCTATATCCCCCTCCATAGAGCTCTTTAGAGGTAGGGTAGTTAGGGCCCTCTCTGGGTTTAAGGAATTATTTAACCTATAATCGCAAAATTCTTTTTTTCTTCGTCGCCTTTTAGTTTCGTATATTTTTCCGTAAGTCGAGTTTTTTTTTTGTTATACTCTCGTATAACAGTTATGTTTTTTTTTATTGCGAATGAAGTACTCATATTTGAATTAAATACATGATTGTAAAATAAACTTAAAATTAATGGTAACACAATCAGATTTCTTATTCTGTTTTGGTATAAACCAAAACATGATGGTTTAGAGGTTAATTTTCAGGGGTGCGGACGGCAGCTAAAAATCTTTCGGTGAAGATGGTATGATCTGAACCCGATCATCCACCATCTTGGGGGAATCCAGAAAATGGCCAAGGATTCTCATGGTTGGGTGGGTAATGGCCTCACTGCAGCAACATCCGCAGTGCCCTTGAAGTGGTGATTTCGTCCGTCCGATGTCCTTTAATTATGTTGATTTTTTTTTCGGAATTTCTCTCTCGGCCTGATTTATGTTTTTGTTCGCAGGTGAGGTTAAGTTTCGGGGACAAGTTCCCCCCCGTCCGACGAGCTAATGCTGAGCACCGCAAGCAGGCCACGTCCCTGGATCTTAACATTCCTATACCTTCCTTTTCAAAAATTTCCTTTTCCCAATATCCTACCTCATCCTAAATCCTTCCTCTCCACCTTACCGACGCTCCCCTCCTCTTGCCTTGCAACAAACAATTCAATTATACTGTATCCAGGTAACCATTCTTTTTCCTTTATAAGTAAAGTGCATGTGTTAATGTGATAAGATTACGAATAATAATATCTCAGCCATATATACGGCAATTGTGTAGGATTTATTTGCAATTAGACATCCTTTCTTTCTGTGTATCTTAAGAAGTGCATATAAGAAGATGATGTACCGATTCTTCAGTACATTGAGATCGCGGTATAGATTCGTTTTGATAATCGCGGGAATTTCAATCGTACCTTGCTTGTTTGAATATCGTGAACATTTACTTAGAACCCGAGCTCGTAATTCCTTTCACTTTTCGTGGATTTATACTACTTAAATCGCAGCAACTAATCGTTACATACGAACTTCATTGTGTATGCTAATGAATCGTGTGTTTAGTCCTTTGATACTTTTATCTTTTCAGTCTTAAAGTCGGTATCGTTTCGATCATTGTGATCATAGCATCTTTTACCTTTTTGAATCGTGTCGGTAGCGACCAACAACGCCAACGCTGAACGCCGCGTTTGGAATTTTTTTTTGGTGCGTGAAGTTATGTTTCTATGAATATCCTTCCCACCACCCCCAATTTACACAGTCGCGCTTGGTATCCGCCTATAATTACAGTTATCAGGTTATCAGTTTTTATAACTACTGTATTGGTTATATACGGTCTTAGTATTTTATCGTGCGTGTAATTAAACTTAACTTAGAAACCGTCTTCTTACCTTTTCGTGCCCAATAAGCGATACATATCTTTTTTTTTATATACTGAAGCACGAACGGCTTGAACAGTCCAAGTCGGAACAACCTTAAATCAATCATTAGAATATTGACAGCAACAGCGAACCAGTTAGTGTCAGTTAACTAGAAGTTTAACGTAAATAAAAATTTTGTTTCAGCCAACTCAGGAGTGCACTTCAGAGGTTACGCTTACCAAAATATATTATCCCCGCTGCCCCATTGGCAGCGCTGTATTAATCTTTTTATATTGAATTGATTTACATTTTTACACTATATTGCTTTAAAATTAATTGCTGATCGATTACGTGCGGGATATCAATTTGAGATCCCACATATATGGTTGTATATTTGTTTGTACGTTGTTTTTGTCGTCTCTATTTGTTGTCGTGAGGATACAGTCATCCATACGATTATGATTTTTGTCGGGAACCGATCGCTTTATACTTTAATTGATACGCGTTTTGATCGTATAGTTTACAGTCGCGTGGGAATAATCGGGATACTTAGATACTTTTGAAAAATTCATCTAGTTTCTTCCGAGATAGTTTTATTTTATATCGCGAATATATTCCAGATACCAATTAATGGTTCGACTTCATTATTTTACATCTCACTTCATAGATTGACTTTTCCTTCTTTTTATATGTTTAATGTATATGATAGCCATATGACTTGAATCTATATATTCAGTTTAGGCATTTTTATTTGAACTTCGAACAAGATTAATAATAATGTTCTTTTGTGAATTAATGATAGGGTTATAAGAAAGAAGAACCCCAACTAATAAATTACTTAAATTAATTTCGAAGTCTAAGACTTTTTCCTGTGAAAGCATCGATTACAAATCGATTCGTGATCATCACTTTTGTATTAGAGTTTTGATATTTGAAAAGAACTTGTAAAGATCCAAGGAGATCGAATCTAGATCATAAGAATCTAAAATTTCTATATTCTATTAATGATAACTTTCCTTCTATTCTTGATAAGGTAGATTTAAGTAACTTTAAACACTTTAAAAATACATTTTTAATAAAAGATATTTACGTTTTATAACGTTCTTACGAATTTCTAGCTGTTGTCATTTCGATAAGAAAGTTTATATTTCCGTTTTAGATTATTTTTTTTTTGATATGATGCAGACATGTACGTGAACATGAAGTAAGTTTAATCCAGGGGAGGGTGGTACCCCTCTCGTTTCCTTGGTAGGACATTGTGATGTGTGTGTGCAGATTTCCTTACGTTTTCCTTTTTTTTGATGATTGAAGTTTAGATGATTACAGTTTCGTATAGGTATTAGATTATGAGTAAGATGGTGAAGTAAGCAAGCAATTTAACTGCTTGCCTTTTCATATTAAGGGGTTGTTCATAATCTTCGTGAGTCGTAGGGACTCTTTGGTCCACGGACAACCACGGTCGTTGTGGAGAGAGGTGATTTTCTACATCGAAATGGGTGGGTTGAGAGGCCAGGAGGGTCAATTTAACAACTTCGATTCCTCCCTCCCTACAAGGTGAGACACCTCGACATCCGTGTCCAGCATATCATTACGGCAGCTGGTCACGTCGATGGTAATAACGAGCCGTAGCTGCTTCGATTATCTAAGGTACGCATTAGACTAAATACTTACGTGCTGGGGATATATGTGCTAGGACATTAGGACAAACAGGGCTTCTTACTTCCAGCTTAGGGTTACTCACATAGCGTTAAGAGGTGCAGCTTTGGTTTCGATTTTCTTCTGGGTCAGTTCGTCATGATCGAGTTTTCAAAAGTTATGAGGGCCAACAAGCATTTTAACATACTTATTCGAACTCGACCACCAGGGTTCAACGGTCGGCAGGATAATAAGAGGTAACACCGGTCAGGTAGATCCCGGAGCAAGTGCCCATGGCCTGACTGAGCTAGTTGTGGCATGGGTGCTGCCGGCCAACGCGACGGTCAATCTCGGCCACAACCTTACGTTGTCGCATGCCGTCCTTACCGTTTACTTTTAACGAGTAGCCGGCGGGGAAGGGGGCGTTGCCGACATAAGGTTGCTTCCGTCCCAATTCACGTCAAATCGAACTGATGATATCTAAAGTCGCAGACACTATCTGGAGCTA
This sequence comes from Platycheirus albimanus, assembly GCA_916050605.2. Lineage (NCBI taxonomy): Eukaryota > Metazoa > Arthropoda > Insecta > Diptera > Syrphidae > Platycheirus > Platycheirus albimanus. The sequence continues at coordinate 97,840,961 of OU696696.1, read as the reverse complement.
AACCTCTGGGAGAAATGATGACATGATAATAAGGGTAGTCTTGCAAGTTTAGGTTCATCAATGGGATATGAGTAAGGTTATGGTTTACAGGTGTAGGCTACTGAGTGACACAGCTGCGAGCAGAACACCTAGTACTCGCAGCGGATAGACGGAAATATGCCATCAGGTACCCTCTAGGCTGTTCTACGGTGTTTTGTAGTCAGTACCTATGGTAGGCTGATGGATAGTTTTCGTTTCTGTGATAGGGATGGATAAGAATTTGAGGATTTTGGGAGGGAAATGAGAGAGGAGTAGATAGAGCTGGAGGCTACCACTTTGAGATGTAAGTATGTCATGAGTATAGGGGCATTGGATACATCTTTACACAGGCGATGGACGGAAAGATTGCTAAACCTTGGCATAAGAGCCAAGGCATGTTAGGTGCCTATCTCTGTCTGCTTCCTCTCGGGTTTGGGTTGTAAATAGGCATCTGATTTGGGAACTAAGATGTCCTCAGGGTGTTTGGGTGAAGAGGTTAGGTGTTTGTTAACGATTCAAATCCCCATGCTGTTTTCCGTTTGCACCTTCTTATTGTTTATTAACATTACAGATGGCGTGAGGCAGAGTTTCCTTTGTGGGTTGTCACACGGTCTTCGTATAAAGTTAAAGAAGATGGGAACAGCGTGTGAAGGATCGTTTCCCTGTGTGAATAGGGATTCTATTTTAATATCAACGTTACAGATGGCGTGGGGCTAAGTTTTTAAGTCTCACGGGCCCCGTCTTGTGCGTTGGGTAATGGGTGGAATCTATATTTGCATATTGGCATGTCTGCTCAAATTTTCCTTTGCAATTCTTAATTATTAACTTCGTTACATAGTACAAAAATATTAAAGACAAGAACAAATCTTATGTTCGCTTTGCTACAACTTGGTGCACAAGTTGATAAAAATCATTCTGCGCAAGGTTTCTCTTTAACACGAACTTCAAAGAGTGATAAGATAATTCGGATTTCATTTCGGACTAAGAGTTCATGACAGCGCAGAAAACACCCAATATAAACCCATCATCTCGTAGAATCTTATAAGTATTTATTTATTGTATGTGCGAAAGTCATTTGTTCTATAAAAACTTAAGACAAATTCAATAGGTGCTACAATAAAATAAAATATTAAAAGGAGTTATAAGTGTTTGTTTTCAATGCCACTAAGTACCAGTTGTACAATAGCGGTTCAGCGCTGAACCTCGTTTTTAAATTTTTTATCCTTTGGCCAACTTTATTTAAGCCTCAGAAATCAGTGGGTTATGCAAACTCGAACGAAGTTAAATCGTTTTTAAATTTTGATCCGAGAATGAACCACGATTGTACAACTGGCCCTAAACAGCTGCAGTTAGCTTTTCAAATTTTACTGCATGTGGGCGAATCCACGAATCTTCTCCTTAAATATAATTTGTGAGTTTCATAATTGAGCATGTGGTGTCCTCGTAAGATATCAATGGTCTAGACCTATTTGCTGCAGGCGAGACATCGGACTCTCAGTTGTTCATCAGCCGATGTAGGTTGAGCAGTATGATTTCAGCGAGTTGGAGAGTGAAGGAATCGAGAGATGCCCCGTACGCGGAAGATAATTGTTTAATAGTCCATCTTATCAAATGCTTATGGATTTCGGGAACATCACATCAGCAGTTTAACGGATGATTGCATGATGGGCTCAGAGAGTTTGTCACCCATATCTTTTACCAATATTTGCTTTGGATTGAACTCTGAAACCACGGACCAATATACAGGCCGACAACCCGTACTCCTCTTGCCTGGAACATCCTCGAAATATTTGTTCCTGTCTGTGAATACGTGTACATCTCTCTCTGTACATTTTATAATGGCAACTATACCTGCGTATGCCATTTATTTTTTAGGTGTGTTTGCTAAATGGGTTTTAAAAGCAAGGGAGAGCGTCACACTCTCAAAATAAATGGCATATCAGCAGATTTTTAGCTTGTAGGCAAAAAGAGAAACCATACAGTGAGTTGGCAGTCTGTAACTTATTGGTCCGTGTCTGAAACTCTGTTTGGTTTTGATGTTGAATAAAAAATAAATCGGTTGAAGTAACTACCTAATGGAAAACGCTATAAATAGAGTAACCGCTGTAACTATGATAAACGTCAAATGAATTGGCATAATTTTGAATTTGGGACGAAAGTAATACGTTACGCTACGAAACCTGACTTTGTTTGTTTTGTTTTAATTGTTTATAGAAGCTGTCAAATTTTACTATTTGTTAAATAATTAGTAAATAAAGCATTTGCAAATTCTAAAAACGGTTTTCCTACTTTAAGCAAATTGAGACCTATCGATTACCGCCGTATAGTTAGCAGCACGATCTCATGAATTTAAATTTTTTTGATGCAAATAATTAGCAAATAATTTGCTTAAATTTAGAAAACCATTTTTAGAATTTGCAAAACCTTAGTTTATTAGTTATTAACAATTTAAACTTTGGCGTATAGTTAGCAGCACATGAAAACAAAAGTAGGCTTATTTGGTATCAATCGATAGGTCTCAATTTGCTTAAATTTAGAAAACCATTTTTAGAATTTGCAAAAGCTTTATTTACTAATTATTTAACAAATAGTAAAATTCGACAGCTTCTATAAACAATTAAAACAAAACAAACAGAGACAGGTTTCGTAACGTAACGTACTGCTTTCGTCCCAAAATTCAAAATAATGTCAATAGGGCTTTTAAGCAAACGGCAATATACTTCCCTCTCACTCGCTCAGAAATGTCAAATGAAACTTTCCGTATGAAAACAAATCAAAATTTGTGATTTTTGTATGCAAAAGCGATCGGACTTCCAAGAAAATAAACGAAAAAAATCTTCCTTTATAATTTAAAACAATTTTTTGTGAATAAACAATAGGTTAAATAGTGCCAAAGTGTTTTAAACAATTATTCTATAAAAAAAACTTGTATTGTGCGTTTAAACACGGAATAAAAGTGCGACTGGTTTTGGCGCGATTTATTCACTTTCGGTGGATTGATTAATAATTAAAAAAATATATTTCAATAATATTTACTGTGTTTTAATTTATCGTGATAGTTGTTGAGTAAACACAATAAGTTTATTTCAACAAAATAATATAGTTTTATTGATTTCGTGCTGCCAAAATATACCAACAAAGTTGGACATATTTTACCGCAATATTTTTTTTTCTTTCGTTGGCGGGATTCTCCAAAGAATTTTATTTTTCTTTAAATTACAATAAAGAAGTGCATTTACAATATGCCGACAAATTGCTGTGTACACGGTTGTAGTAGCAATTCGATTGCAAGCAAAGAAGAGCATTTCTTAACTTTTCCAATCGTATGGGCCTCTTCAAAATGGAAACGCATTTCTAAGATGCGAGTGAAATCCCGCCAAGGAAAGAAAAAAAAATATTGTGGCAAAATAATGTCCAACTTTGTTTGTATATTTTGGCAGCACGAAATTAATAAAACTATATTATTTTATTGAAATCAACTTATTGTGTTTATTCAACAACTAACCCGATAAATAAAAACACAGTAAATATTATTGAAATATATTTTTTAATTATTAATCAATCCACCGAAAGTGAATAAATCGCGCCAAAACCAGTCGCACTTTTATTCCGTGTTTAAACGCACAATACAAGTTTTTTTTATAGAATAATTGTTTAAAAACTTTGGCACTATTTAACCTATTGTTTATTCACAAAAAATTGTTTTAAATTATAAAGGAAGATTTTTTTCGTTTATTTTCTTGGAAGTCCGATCGCTTTTGCATACAAAAATCACAAATATTTATTTGTTTTCATACGGAAACATTTTTGACATTTCTCTTTGACGTATTCGGATACTTCTCTATTCATTTGACGTTCAGTATAGTCACAGCGGTTACTCTATTTATAGCGTTTTCCATTAGTTACTACAACCGATTTATTTTTATTCAACATCAAACCAAAGAGGATATTATATACATAGAGTCAAATCTTGTGCCTTGTTTTGATTTTGCCTACAAGCTACAGCTGTCATATTGTTCTTTTTGTTAAACATGTGTGTGTGCTACAACTGTCATATTGTTCTTTTTGTTAAACATGTGTGCGTTCACACCTTACTACTTACCTCATCGTTTCTTGTTGTTGTTTCACACGGCCAATGAATACAATAGGAAACATACCACGAAAATTTTAGCAGAGGAGGATGGAACGTAGGAAAGATTGGACTCTATGTATATATCCTCTTTGCATCAAACCCAAACGAAGTAGTCGATTGTTGAATTATCCAGTGCATCTTAGGTATTTCCATACAATTTTGCCCTGAAATTAGTTGTGTTTTATTTTGTTTGCAGGTTCACAGAAATCTTTAATATTTTTGTATTCTAATTCTGAATAACTAATGTGATTTTTTTTTGGGTTGCTAGATCAAATTTTTTTCGTGTGAAATATGATCTAACACCAAAAAGTGTTTTTCGTTTGGGCATAGATCATATATTTTTGTGGTGTTAGATCATATCTTACCACCCAAATGAAATCTCATTTTAAATTGAGATTTAACACACATTTGCACACACACTACAATAATTTGACATTTCTCAAACGTCAAATTTTGTTGTTTATTTTTTTATCATTCTGTGAATTTCATTGTGGTAAAGGAATTCTTTTTAGATAAGTGATCAAAGTTTTAAAATAATAACAAATAAATACAAACGGTTGAAGTGAAAATTAATTGACAATTTAAAAATAAATAGGTATGAACTTGCAGAATTAAAATGAACAGAGTGTAATGAATTGAATCGATTTGAAAAGGATGCAGTCATTGAGCCCGGATTTTATTCCTACTTCATAACATAGCTGTTCCATAAGTTGGCAGCGGTTGTGTCGAATTCACTAAAGATTTTTTAGGCATAATTTTTTATAGCTTTCTATTCGATGGCCTTTCATTTTTTCCGGTAACACTTCTCCCGTACAACGAGTCATTTGTAAACTTTTGTTTATTACTCTGACAATGTTTGCTTGTGAGTAATAATCTGACATTTGTTTGGTTGGGTGTGTTCAGCCGGTGAACTTTATTTAATCAATATTAAATTATGACTCAACTGCGAACAAAACTTTCCGACTTCCAAAACATGAAAAACACATTGAAGTACATTTAACTTATGGAATAATTAATTGCAGCTAATTTATTATATTAATGTTGAAATATATTACACGAAAATCTAAAAAAAATTGCTTAAAGATTATTCCAACGTTTTCTATCATTTCATATGGTTAAACACGCCTCAAATAATAACAAAAACTGATGATCAAATCTATTTGTCACTTTTTTGGACAGCAAATTCAATCAAATTTTAGATCAAATTTGCATTTACCAATTAAAATCCACATAAATCGGACATTTCATTTCAGCTGTCACTTTATTTGGGACAAATGTCAACTGCTTAGACAAAGCAAAGCTCTGTTTGTTTGGTATATTTGGAATAATGAACAGAATAGTTTTATGCTCTGGTACTGTGCTTGAAGTGTTCGCGTACGCGTAGGTAAATTAATAGCAAATAACTGAAAACTTTAGATTTTTGGAAAAAAGTTTAAGAATTTGAAAAGATTCACAAGGTTTGTATACAAATATATTAGAAAACTACTTATATAATTGCGAAAAATTTATTTAAAAAGTTATACACAATTATTGACTAAGATGAACATCTCATGAAGTATTTGACATGATTAAATAGTTTATAACTTTTTAACTGTACTTTTGCAAATTCTAAAAACTATTTACATATGTCAATGTGAAATTTTCCACAAGAACTTTAAGAATTTGCAAAAGCTTAGTTATGAAGATATTCGCAATTGTTTATACCAAAGTATGAACATTTTATGAAGTATTTTACACTTGATTAAAATGTTAATAACTTTCGAACTGTACTTTTGCAAATTCTAAAAACTATTTACATATGTCAAAAGTCAATGTGAAACTATCCACAAGAACTTAAAGAATTTGCAAAAGCTTAGTTATGAAGATATTCGCAATTGTTTATACCAAAGTATGAACATTTCATGAAGTATTTTACACTACTTGATTAAAATGTTAATAACTTTCGAACTGTACTTTTGCAAATTCTTAAAACTGTTGACATATGTCAAACGTCATTGTGAAATTTTCCACAAGAACTTTAAGAATTTGCAAAAGCTTAGTTAAAAAGTTATGAGTAGTTGTTTACAAAAGTGAACTTTAGTGAAGTATTTCCTTTGATTAAAATGTTTATAACTTTCGAACTGTACTTTTGCAAATTCTTAAAACTGTTGACATATGTCAAAGGTCATTGTGAAATTTTCCACAAGAACTTTAAGAATTTGCAAAAGCTTAGTTAAAAAGTTATGAGTAGTTGTTTACAAAAGTGAACTTTAGTGAAGTATTTCCTTTGATTAAAATGTTTATAACTTTCAAACTGTACTTTTGCAAATTCTTAAAACTGTTGACATATATCAAAGGTCATTGTGAAATTTTCCACAAGAACTAAGAATTTGCAAAAGCTTAGTTAAAAAGTTATGAGTAGTTGTTTACTAAAGTGAACTTTAGTGAAGTATTTCATTTGATTAAAATGTTTATAACTTTCGAACTGTACTTTTGCAAATTCTTAAAACTGTTGACATGTGTGAAAGGTCATTGTGAAATTTTCCACAAGAACTTTAAGAATTTGCAAAAGCTTAGTTAAAAAGATATTAACAATATTGTTTGCTAAGTGAAAATTTCATGAAGTATTTTACACTTGATTAAAATGTTAATAACTTTAGAACTGTACTTTTGCAAATTCTAAAAACTATTTACATATGTCAAAAGTCAATGTGAAATTGTCCACAAGAACTTTAAGAATTTGCAAAAGCTTAGTTAAAAAGTTACTTCAATAATTTACACTTCATTTCTTCATCCGATTCCTTAATACGCCAAAGTTTAAATTGTTAATAACTAATAAACTAAGGTTTTGCAAATTCTAAAAATGGTTTTCTAAATTTAAGCAAATTATTTGCTAATTATTTGCATCAAAAAAATTGAAATTCATGAGATCGTGCTGCTAACTATACGGCGGTGAGGTATCATTTAGTTTTTTTTTTGAAAAACAATTTCAAATCCCAGTCTAATTCAGGCAGACTTTTTAGAAACTATCAGTAGAACTGAAATATTATCTCGATACGAGGATAGTTTCTCAAGAAAATATAACTTTTATTAAATTCACTTGTGTGAAAACAAACATAGATTTTTAAACAATAATATTGGATTCAATGTTTTGAAGCACACATTAAGTTACCTTGATTAAATATTAGTTTCAAAAACAATATTGAAGATAGTTAATTATTAAAGATTGTGCAAGGACCTATTAAAATAGAAAGAAGGTCAGTCCGAATTATATTTCTTGTAAATTTAAGAATTTATTCTATTTCTTGTACATTCTTTCTTTTGATTAGGTAATGTTAAGTAACAGTTAAAATTTACATTTTAATAAAAAGAAGTTTTTATAACGTTTTCACATAATAAATTCAAGTTTAATTTATTAGATTTTTTTTAATCATTTAGATTTTCCTGAGAATATGTAAATCATGTCTACCATGGAGTAAGTTATTCCTTAGGGAGGGGCGTACCCCTCTCTCTCTTCTTTGGAAGAACATGTGGTGTGTGTGGTTTCCTTTTTTGAAGGTTTAGGTTGAGATTTAGTTTTAGGTTGATGAATCGGGGAATAGTATCTCGTTGTTGATATTATGTTCCCAGTAGGGTAAAAAGTTTAAGCAGGCAATAATAGTTGCTTGCTTTTTAATTAAAGGGGTTGCCCAGTAAACATATTGAGTCATGGAGACTCTTAGGTCCGTTGGACAACCACGGTCAGTTTCGAGAGAGATGATTTTTGGGACTGAAATGGGTGGGTTGAGAGACCAGGGGGATCAATCTACATCCAGATACTCCCACCCCTCCAGGTTAGACACCTCGTCATCTGCATGCAGCATATCATCGTGGCAGCTGCCTGTACAGATGTTAACAGTATGCCATAGCAACCACGACCACCTATGGTTCGCTTGTTTTTTTTTACTTACGTGTCTTGTATCTTATGATGGGTACAACAATTCCAAACAGAATTTCTCTCTGTTCTTACTACGTACACTCTTTAAAAGTAAAAGAGGTGCATTATCGAATCTTCCTTTGCTTCTCAATCAATTCACTCAAGTCTTTTCTCCGAAAGTTATGAGGGCCAACAAGCATTTAAACATCATTATTCCAACCCGACCACCTCAGGTTCAACGGTCGGCAGTGAAAAATAAGAGGTAACACCGGTTAAGTAGATCCCGGAGCAAGTGAATACGGCCTGGCTGAGCTAGCTATGGCTATGGTACTGCCGGCCACCGCGACGGTTGATCTCAACCACGGTTCTGCGTTGTCGCATGCCGTTCTTGGTGGTTGTTCTTAACGAACCAGTACTAAGAAAGGGGGCGTTGCCGGCAAAGGATCGATACCATCCCCTCGATAATAGGAGTAGATAGATACAACTAAGATAGCAGTTGCAATCTGGAGAGAGATCTCTGGAGTATGCAGATTCAAGGGCAGCGATACAGTTTTAGTTGTGAGTCTATGGTATAGTAGAATCCTTGGTTTCAGGTGTGAACTACGACGAATTTCAGCTACGAGGAGAACATCTAGTACTTGTAGTGGATAGGCGCAAGCATGCTAGCAGGTACCCTCTAGGCTGTTCTACGGTGCTTTGTAGTCAGTACCTACGGTACGCTGTTAGATGTGTAGGGAAAAACTTTCTCACCATTCGAATTCCAAATAACATTTACTACTGGTGCCATCTATTGGAGAATGCCCTAATTCGCAAACCATGCTGAACGCATTCATTGCGATCCACCAGAAAGGCATTGCACAGATGAGACCCACTACTTCAGAAAAATCCACTTCCAGAACGGAATCCACATGATTTCCAATCTGACTTGGAAGTTTCTCAGACATGCACACTGCGCAATTTTTCATGGAAGTACCTGAAAGCGACGAGCGACAAGCAAAAGTTCTAGAAGTTATGCCTTGGTCACACTTAAGCCACATACGAAGTGTTCACACTGAGAAGCATGATGAGATATTAGATGCGCCGGTTGCACGGTAATTATCGTTCGGTTTGATATACGGTAGATACCGATCACTCGAGCAGTTGTGACAGACGATGCCCATGAAAACTATCTTAAACCAGACATTTGACATATGGTCGGTGTTCTCAATAGTTGAGGCGAGACAAATGGTATTTGTTGTACGAGCGCGCGTAAAATCGGTTATCCCTTAATTCGATATCAATTACAAGCCTGAGGTGAAGTAACTTGCAAAAAAAACAAAAAGTTATGCACGTCTGACGTCATCCGTGACCAAAACTTCAGTAGCATTTGCTATGAGTTGATGTTGGATTTAAGTGCTAGAGCACCTCCTTTTTTTTTGTGTATCCATCACCCTAGGGGAGTCATAAAACATCGCATGACATCCTGTCGACGAATACTTGGAAACCTAAAGTGACAAGTGTGTAATTAAATTTCAGTTTCGGTACTTATTACCAAATTGACAAACACCTCGGTAGGACCGGACAAACAATTTAGTGCCATACTGAGCTCTCAGCGAAGGAGATATAAAGTCCTTGATGACAATATTCGAACTATCGAATTGGGTGTCACCTTTGTATATAGACACTATAGTACTATCGTAAACGAGTATAAATTTACGCAAAAGGCCGTCGTGGGATGTCGCTGTCAATGTGCTGGCAGCAAAAACAGCGAAGAAGGATAGAATGTAGCAAGAATAATACAAAATATTGCTAAGAAGGTCATATCATAAGTAATGAAATAAATGTTGAGTTAAGGTGTCGCTTGGAAACTGAGTGGAACTGGTTGTATTTGTAGGGAAAACTTTCTTGCCCTCCAATTGCTTGGTAGGGAAAACTCACTTGCCCTCCAACTACAAATAATATTTGTAACCGGTGCCATCTATCGGGGAAACCGATCGTCTACTCACATGGTGCTGAACGCACGAGATATGGTCCGCCATTAAAAATGAATCCACTTCTAGAATCCACCCCGACGAACGCATTCCACTTCTCTCGGAACCCATTTGGTCTCCATTTTGAAAAGAGAATTCTTAAGACATGCGCAGTCTGCCCTTCCATTGGAAGAATAATTTTCGAGCAGTAGGTGACTAGAATGTGTCGCCACAGATATGTTGCTTGTCTTACACGCACAGTTGCATAAGATGCAGTTTACACGGCAGTCTGCAGAATGTTAGGTTTACACTGACAAAAGTGCACAATTGTTAAGAACTTCGGCGTGACAGATAAGTGTCAAAATTGCCGAGTCCATTTTTTAGTTGAAATATGGGAATATTCTGGATGACACAATCTGATACTAAATTTGTATTTTTAATTGACATGAACAATTACCTGTCACATACGCTAGGAGTAATCTCAGAGTCCTCTAGTAGATTTCACACTGACAGCTAGTGTCCAAGACGAGAATGAAGAATAATATGAGCACTGATGACGTCATCAGTGACACAAATTTCGTCCTCTGTCCTGATATTTACTGCCCAGCAGAAATCCCTGCTAAAGTCCTATTTCGTACAAATGGCCACTTGACAGTAGGGTAAGTCAGATTGACATATGATACTGCCGAGTGCAAATTGCGATTAAATGACACACGTAATCATGCTTTTATTGTTACGATTTACTGGTGTTGCCAATTACCATAAACAAATCAGCATCGTCCCAGTCAAGATAATTCGATCATCCAAGGCAAGAATATCCCACTAACTTGTAGCTATGACATTTCCCCTGTCGAATTTGACAGATTGCTTAACACTCAGCTAGGACAATTACAATTATTTTCACTCATCACGTTTACCCAAAAATGCACATACTACGAACCAGAATTACGTTCTGACACAATTTTCGGTGTGACCGTACTCAAAGCACAAAATATTATGCGTAATTATACTTTTGTCGGATTTATTTCGCATCATTATGCAGAACACCGAAAACCGGACAAGTGTAAACAGGCCATGTAAACCCACAACCACAAACCATCTCTGACGTCACAAACACACAGAGATGTGGAATGTTAGAATTTCATTGGAAATCAGAGTGCTGGCTGACTGGAAAAATAGAAATATTTTCCAGGAAGCCAGACAGAAACTTCATTTTGAAGAAGACCACCGCCCGAGTAACAAGTCTGCAGCCGAACCTTGAATGAAATATTTTTTTTTATCTCAAGCGGCCGCCATAACTAATTTTTTTGCCTCATCGTGAGGATAATATATTTGCATTGCAATATATTATCCTCTTTTGAACCATCCAATTAGGATTTATTTACATTATACCAGGTAAGTAATCATAATATATATTCACATATCTGAGCAACAGAATTTCGATTCTTTATATCTCGGAATGTGACTATATTTTACAAAACCATATGGCAGCAGATTTCTTGAGGATAAAAATTCTTTTATTCATGTGGAATAGGAGGATACACCATCTGGAGTACCGTGGACGGGAGCAACAATCCAAGGAATTATCAAATCCAGGATGCAGAGACATAATTAAGAAGTTCATCGATGGATTTTTTTGTGTGTGTTAAGACATGTGTAAAATGTGGTGATCTCGCATAAAATATGCCCAATATACACGATTCTCGTAATTGCGAATCGCCTACAGATATTTTCCGGAGCATTTCTTTTGTTAAAAAGTGGCACCTCACAAAGTTGTGAGCAGATTAAGAAGAGGGTACGATTCTACGTACCCCTCACATCATCAGGACATCGCGTGAATTTACTTTGGTGCCGGCTGATACCCACACGTGGCGTCTCCAAGGCGTCTATCCGACAGACAGCTCGCCATCGGACGCAACCACGCGCAACATTCTTCAGCCGCACCACCATTTTTTGGAGAAGACAAATTTAATCGTCTTCAATATAAGTCGCCCTCTCGGCGCATCATCACACTTTTTGGAGAAGACAAATTTAATCGTCTTCAATATAAGTCGCCCCCTCGGCGCATCATCACACTTTTTGGAGAAGACAAATTTAATCGTCTTCAATATAAGTCGCCCTCTCGGCGCATCATCACACTTTTTGGAGAAGACAAATTTAATCGTCTTCAATATAAGTCGCTCCCTCGGCGCATCATCACACCTATTTTTTTCGGAAGGAGATACACACGCCTCCAACATAAGTCGCCCTCTCGGCGCACCTGGAAGACAGCATACACGTCTTCCACATAAGTCGCCCTCTCGGCGCATCCGCACCAGCGAGTACCAAGGAGACATCGCATCCCTAGGCGGGATGATAACGCCCCATTGGCAGCAGCCTGCAGCACTCATTACTACCGCCCTATCGGCGCAACGGAGGGATTTCCACTTCATGCATCCAGACAAAATACGTCGTGGGAACTTTGCAGAACCACATTATTCATCACGGGACAGTGTACACCCGGATGTCTGGCGAGTGCCAACTGCACCGATGCCGGTCCCTCATCAGCAGCAGCATACTATTACCCGTAATTCATCAGTTCCAGAAATTGTGTAAATTGTATAAAATCCCATCTAAATATACTGTGACCAGGTAACCTTATTTCTATCATAAGTATAAAGTGCATGAGTTTATTTTAGAAAATTACGATTACCAATTCCTTGGCCAGATATATGGCAGTCGTGTAATTTCATTTGTATTTAGATACTTTTTACTTTTTTTTACTTACTCTGAAAAGTGCCATTGTGAAGATAAGATAGTGATATCCGTATCCTTAGCGAGACAAGATCGCGACATAGTTTAGTGTCGGTAAACGCGAGATTTCAATTTGATAGTTCTTGATTAACGTAAAGAATTCGTCAGAGCCCGTGCTCATAATCCTTTCTTTTTGCTTTTCGTGGATTCGTACCACCAGTGTCACAACAGTTAATCATTTTTGTCCATTTTTAAGGATGTGTTTAGTAGAACATCGTGTTAATTCTTTAATGCGGACATCCTTAAATCATTAAGACAATATTTATCCGGTCGTTGAGATCATAACTCTTTTCATTTTTGTGTCGGTAGCGACCATCAACGCCAGCGTTGAACGCCGCGTTCGAAATTTATCTTTCTTGTAATTAATTTCTTTATTATAATCCTCCATACGGTGCCGTGATTACACAGTCGTACTTGGTATCCACCTATGGTTACAACATCCAGTGTGTCAGCATATAGAAACTGCGCTTAATACTTACGGACTTATTACTTTATCGTGCGTGCAATTAATTGATTTAACTTAGAAACCGTCTTCTTACTTTTTCGTGCCCGAGAAACCACACTTACCTTTTTATATTATACGGAAGCACAATCGACTTGAACAGTCCAAGTCGGAGCAACCCTTAGTGTTTCAAAGAATTTCGATCACTGACAGCAATAACGAACCAGATAGTGGTAATAATAGTAGAATAACGTAAATAAAATTTTATTTCAGCCATCTCAGGAGTGCACTTCAGGGGTTACGCTTACTAAATATAATATCCCCACTGCCCCATTGGCAGTGCTGTATTGTTACACTATATTGATTTGAATATTTTACACACTATATTGCTTTAATATCATTGCTTGATCGATTATATGTGGGGTATCGAACTGAGAACTCACATATATGGTTGTATATTTGTTTGTACGTTGCTTGTGTCGTCTTTATCTGTTGTCGTGAAGAGATAGATTTTGTTTTACGATCACGATTTCGATCGGGAACCGAACGCTTATAGCTTAAATAAACACGCGTTTTTATCGTGAAGCGTATAGTAGTCTGCTAATAGGCAGGAAACTTATATACTTCGGTATAGCGATTAGTTTAGTTTTGGAATAGTATTTCTTAACGTCGCGAATATATCCGGTAATTCTCGGTTCATAGCTTGTTTGCTATTGATAATTTGCTATTATATCTCACTTCTTAGTTTAACTTGAGCTTTTGATTAAGATTAACAAAATTTTTATGAATTGAAAATAGGGTTATAAGAAAAAGAGAACCCCAATAATAAGTAAATTTCATGACATAATTTCGAAGTTCAAGACTTTTTAAGAAAGCATCCATAACAAATCGATCCGTAATTATCATTTTTGTCATAAATTTTTGATAATTAGAAAGAATTTGAAAAAAAAGAAAGATCCAAAGAGATTGAAAATAAATCATTAGAATCCACAATTTCTATATCCTGTTAAATTTAACTTTTTCTTAAACTTGATAAGATAGTTTTCAAGAAAATTTTAAGGACTTTACATTATATTAATAATAAAAAAAATATTTACGTTTTATAACGTTCTTGCGAAGTTCCAGTTGTTATTATTTCGATAAGAAAGTTTTGTTTCCGTTTAGATTTTCTCGATATGATGCAAACATGTTTCTGAACATGAATTAAGTTTAGTTCATGGGAGGGTGGTACCCCTCTCTATTCTTTGGTTGAACATTGTGATGTGTGTGTGTATGCAGTTTTCCTTTCTTTTTGACGAATGGAGTTTAGATGATTAGTGTTTTTTGATAGATACTAAATCATGGTTGAGAGGTCGAAGTAAGCAAGCGGTTTAACTGCTTGCCTTTCATATTAAGGGGTTGCCCATAATCTTCTTGAGTCGTAGGGACTCTTTGGTCCACGGACAACCACGGTCGGTGTGGAGAGAGATGATTTTCCGCATCGAAATGGGTGGGTTGAGAGGCCAGGAGGGTCAATTAACATCTTCGATTCCTCCCTCCCTACAAGGTAAGACACCTCGACATCCGTGCCCAGCACATCATTACGGCAGCTGGACACGTCGATGGTAATAACGAGCCGTAGCTGCCTCGATTATCTAAGGTACGCATTAGATTAAATACTTACGTGCTGGGGATATATGTGCTAGGACATTAGAACAAACAGGGCTTCTTACTTCCAGGTTAGGGTTACTCACATAGCGTTAAGAGGTGCAGCTTTGGTTTCGACTTTCTTCTGGGTCAGTTCGTCATGATCGAGTTTTCAAAAGTTATGAGGGCCAACAAGCATTTTAACATACTTATTCGAACTCGACCACCAGGGTTCAACGGTCGGCAGGATAATAAGAGGTAACACCTGTCAGGTAGATCCCGGAGCAAGTGCCCATGGCCTGACTGAGCTAACTGTGGCATGGGTGCTGCCGGCCAACGCGACGGTCGATCTCGGCCACAACCTTACGTTGTCGCAAGAAATGATGACATAATAATAAAGGTAGTCTTGCAAGTTTAGGTTCATCAATGGGATAAGAGTAAGGTTATGGTTTACAGGTGTAGGCTACTGAGTAACTTGACTGCGAGCGGAACACCTAGTACTCGCGGCGGATAGACGGGAATATGTCATCAGGTACCCTCTAGGCTGTTCTACGGTGTTTTGTAGTCGGTACCTAAGGTAGGCTGGTGGATAGTTCTCGTTTCTGTGATAGGGATGGATGAAAGTTATTATTATTTTTTTGGGAATTTTTGGGAACTGGGAGAGGAGTAGAGAGAGCAGGAGGCTACCACTTTGAGGTGTAAGTATGTCACGAATATAGGGGCATTGGATACATCGGTAAACGAGCAATGGATGACATGGTTGCTGTTCCTTGGTATAAGAGCCAAGGTATATTAGGTGCCTATCTCTTTCTATTCCCTCTTGGGTTTGAGTCGTTATCAGGCATCGGGTTTAGATCTTAAATATCCATAGGGTATTCAGGTGAAGAGACTGGGTGACTATCGGCGATTTGAATTCCATACTGTTTTTCGTATGCGCCTTCTCATTATCATGGACGTTACAGATAGCGTGGGGCAAGGTTATTATCAGTTGTCTCACGGATCCTGTTTAGGCGTTGGGGAAGATGGAAAGCAGTGTGTCAGTAGATTCTTTTCCCTGGTTTAAATTCTCAATAAAGGTTAATGAAAATAATAATAAATAATTTTCTCATCGTTACAGATGGCGCCTAACGTGGGGCCCGAATTAGCTTGAGAAAACCCGATTAGAATTGATTTAGTTTAGGTCGATTCAGAGTAACCTAGTTTGGAGTTAGTAATTTTCCAGATTTCCAAAAATTTTTTTTTGATTTTCCTTTTTTTGTCGAAGTATAGTTTGTATGTTGTTCAGGTTTCTTGGATAGAGGAATAACATCGAGAGTAGTGGAGTAGGCACTATTTTGTCCAGTGATTTGGTGAAGTTGTTCCTGAATCAGTCTGTTGCATTAGGTCTATTCACTTCTTCTCTACCTCTTATCACTTAGGTTCGTCTTCGATCTCTGTCCGGGTTGAGCAGGAGTAGTTGCTTGATCGTCAGTTGCTGAGGTGTCGACAAAGCCCTGATAGTGAAGTCTGAGAACCGGAAGTGCAAGAGCAGTATGAGCAGGTCTTCTGACCGGTGGTTGGTGCTTTTTGCCCGACGCACCTCAGCTGCAGAAGCTGGTCATTCACTTGAGCACGACCCATTTTGTTTCAACTACAAGTCGATTTATTTCTTTTAACCTTTTTGTTCTAGCCATATATAGTTGTTTTAGGAAGTTTCAGTCAGTTTTGAAATTCATCAGGATGTGATGATATTCAATGGGACTTGAAGCGTTAACCGGTAATTGGTGTCTTTATACCCGATGTACGTCTGCAGTAGCGCAAAGTCTCCGTTGCATATCTGATCACATCTTTTGATTATAAGAATTGTCTTTTCTTTTACATCCAGAACGCCGTAAAGTAACAAGATCACACACACTAAGTTTTTTTTCTGACTATTTAACTTTTTTTGATTAGGTCGTATATATAATACAACCACAATCACACACACAATGATCCAAGGAAAGGAGGGTTACCACCTCCCGAATCCTTTATGATAAACTAGTTATTTATATTTACAGATTATAATTTTTTTCTGAGACTTATTATAGTTCAGTTTAGTATAGTTTATCCTATTTTGAGTTCCGTCAATTGAGTTGAGACGTAAACTTCTCAATTGATGTGTAGTTTTGGGATAGTGCCCACCATTTAGTATTTTTGAGAATTTTTGAGTACAGTTTTGAGAGTTTTGAGTTTTCCGTCAATCAAGTTGAGACGTAAACCTCTTGATTGGACGTGTAAGTTTGGGATAGTGCCCGCAATTAATTACAGATTACAGTTTATGGGATAGTGCCCGCCTTTAGCTTATAGTTTGGGATAGAGCCCACCAATATAGAATATAGTTTAGATTTATAGACATCATAGCATTTAGTTAAGTATTGAACACGATTTAACTACTAATTTCTGATATTGAATTCTTCAGTTACAAATTAAACATATATTATATAACCCGTTTAAGATTACCTTTAAGTATTTACTTTTTATTTGGTTATAAGATTACTGAAAACATTTTTGAATTATTGTTTTTGAAAGACGAATAGTCTAGATACATTTACTCACCTTTATTATTAAGCACTCATTATTTAATAAAACATTTTTACCTTTTTTTTTTGAATTGATTAAATATCCGTTGGAGGTTTCTGCTCACGGAATATTTTTGAATTTTCCCTTGTTGATTTTATCAAATCAACCTTACTGACCTGAAGTAGTATTCGTCAAAGGATTTTCTCACGGACTACTTAATTCTTTTATCTACCGGATTTACAAGACGAGCACCCATTGGAGAATTTACTCACGGGATACTCGCAAATCTTCATACCTTGACTTACCTTTTTTTATAGATATATTTCTTGGTAGGAACCGTTCGAGGAATTTCTCACGGCCTACAGAACCTTTTTTTTGTGATTTACTTACCCTAAGTTTATTCCGTCCGTTTACCTTTACGGTTGAATGACTGACCGAAGCCGTAGAAGAGCCATTAGAAGCACTTACCTGACTTAATATAAAGATTACGAGGTCATGGCTTCTACAGCTCCGAAACCCAAACCAGGTCTTACCCAAGACGATGCCGCAGAGAACATCTCCGAGGATGATGTCAGCCAAGCTGGAAGTCTACCTGGGGATGATGTTGGTAATAGGAGTATAGATGTAGACGAGGAAGAAGTGAGGAGAGCTGAAGAGCAGTTGCGCAAGGACGCTGCTGACCATTCAGCGTACATACAGAGAGTAGTTTCCGCTACTATTGACCTACACAGAGTCGACGACAGGAAATTTATGGCGGAAGCGTTAGAGAAAAGTCACATGCGCTTACTTGACCAAGTAACCCAGCTACTCCAAAAGCGAACTGTGGAGGATAACCCAACCTACTGCTCCTTCCAAACCCATCGCTCCTCCTAAGTCATCTGTTCCTCCTAATCCAGTTGATCCCCTTGGCGTCACATCAACTCAAAGGGCTACGCGACAAGTCAATTTAGCCAACGTAGACACTCCACGTGTCACTAATACTTACACAGCCAATGGTCCATATACCGCTAATAAAGTCCAGTCCGAGTATAGGCCTATCGATAATATCGATTTAGCAGATCGCTATACGCCACACTACGAGCATGCTAGAGTGCCTCCTTTGTCGGATGTCAATCCTGCACAAATGCCTCTAGGCTCTAATTTAGATGAATTCTTGGAGCGGGTAAACGCTCTCAATTTCAACGACGAGTCACCTGTTTCGCCTCCCAGACCACCACCCTCGAATGCCACTTCTTCGAACCGCATCCATCCATTCCACAAATGGGGACTGAAATTCGACGGGAAGAACATGGCTGTGGACGATTTCTTGTTCCGTCTAGGATGTATTCGAAATAGCTACGGTGTGTCGTGGTACGAGATTACCGCAAATTTCTATCACTTCGTATCGGGATCAGTGGAATCCTGGTACTGGGTATATTTAAAAGGCAACCAACATACAACATGGGACGAGTTGAAGACTGCTTTGGTAGAACAATACCGCAGTCTAGAAAGCGATACCGAGCTCTTCAGAAAACTGTCCGATCGAAAGATGATGAATAGCGAGTCATTCAACGACTTTTTCGACGCCATTCAACATCTGAATTCCAGGATGCGAGTTCCTAGATCGGAGAAGGAACTCGTTGAAATTATTAAAACTAATGCCCGTAGGCGCATGGGTGAATTACTCATAACCTACAGTCCGTCCAGTCTAAGGCAATTGGCCTACTACTGTCGAGCCATAGAGAAGGCTCAATCTCAATACGAGAACGTCCGTCCGAATTTCGTGCCTAGTGCACAACGTCCACCTGCAAGGCGATTCGTTAATGAAATCGCAGGAGAACCTTGTCAGGATCTAACGGTAGCATTACTGGATACTAGTATAGAAGCGATTCAGCGGGATCGCAAACTCCAGAAATGCTGGAATTGTCAAGTTCTGGGCCACAATTTTCGCGATTGCGCAAAACCAATCGACAAAATTTTCTGTTTCCGATGTGGTCTACCAGAAGCTTACAGTCCGTCCTGTCCTAAATGTATAGCGGGAAACGAGAGGAGGAACAACAAATTATTAACCGGGGGGGTTCGCTCCGATTAGAGAATCCCGGAAGTCAAGTGTCCGAGCCCAAAGAGCCTCTTGAACTTCCTAAAGTTAAGATTTTAAAACCGAATAAGAAACATAATGAATAACCGAACAATAATACAAATGATTGTAGAACAATCCCTATTATAAATGTAGAAACCAAACCAGTAACTAATTTGAATTTGAATGAAAACAATACAGAACATTTATATAGTAAACCATTTCATGAAAGGTTGCGTAATTATAATGAAGTGCGAAGGAGAATAGTCACCTTCCCTGTTTTATCCAAACGGATACGTCGAGTAAGGGAACGCTTCCATCGGAAGCGGACTACTTACCGTAACATTGCGTCAGCTACAAAAGGTCGAGAAACAAATGACCCACGTCCTTATGTGACGGTCGGATTATTTAGTGACAACTTCCTAGGTCTTCTCGATTCAGGGGCCAGCAACAGTTGCTTAGGCACCAATATACTGCCCTATCTAAAAGACACAAAAGTTGCGGTAAGGAAGGTAGAGACTACCGTGTCCACGGCCGATGGACAAAAGCAATCCATAGTGGGAGTGATCACTACATCGATCACATATAAAAATGTGACTAAGGATATAGACTTGTATATCGTGCCATCTTTAAGCCAACGTCTATATCTAGGCGTTGACTTTTGGCAAAAATTCAAAATCGCACCGAACGTAATTGCGGGTCTTTCAGGAATAGCGACTAGTGAGCCTGATGTTAGGCCCACAAACCAGATAAAGTTGAATGAAGAAGAGTCTAAACGACTAGAAGCTGTTGTTCGTAGATTTCCTTCTTTCGCAGTCCATGGACTCGGGAAGACAAATCTTGTGCAACATTACATAGATACAGGCAATGCCGTACCTATAAAGCAGAGGTACTATACCGTATCTCCGGCGATACAAACCCTTATGTATGCGGAGTTGGACCGCATGCTTTCGTTAGGAGTCATCGAGGAAAGTTCCAGCGCATGGAGTTCCCCAGTGGTGCTTGTTCGCAAACCTGGTAAGAACCGATTGTGCCTGGACTTTCGGAAGGTGAACTCAGTAACCAAGAAAGATGCTCGTCCTATTGCGCATATTGAGGGGCCGCTGGCACGTCTGACAGAGACACGTTACATTTCTAGCGTGGATCTGAAGGATGCGTTTTGGCAGATACCGCTGGAGCAAAGTTCGAGGGAGAAGACCGCTTTTACGGTACCTGGCCGACCACTGTT
Source organism: Platycheirus albimanus (assembly GCA_916050605.2). NCBI lineage: Eukaryota > Metazoa > Arthropoda > Insecta > Diptera > Syrphidae > Platycheirus > Platycheirus albimanus. The sequence goes on along the minus strand of OU696696.1, from coordinate 97,820,284 downwards.
CCAATTTAAGGTCATGCCCTTCGGTCTATGTAATGCGGCACAAAGTTTGAGCTACCTGATGAGTCGCGTAATCCCATCAGGATTGCGAGATCAAGTATTCGTGTACTTGGATGATCTCTTGGTTGTGTCTAAAGATTTCGACGAACACATACAGACTCTGGAGATAGTCGGAAAGTGTTTGAGGACTGACGATTAACGTCGAGAAGTCGAAGTTTTGTTTTGCTGAGCTTCACTATCTCGGTTATAAGGTCGGTCAGGGTTGTCTGATAGCTGATCCTGACAAGATTACAGCAATCACTAACTTCCCGTTACCAACCACAACTCGCCAAGTCCGCCGATTTCTCAGTATGGCAGGTTGGTATCGGCGATTTGTTAAGGATTTCAGCACCCTAGCCGCACCCTTGACCGAGACATTGAAAAAGGGAAAAGTCTTCAAGCTCGGTCCAGAAGCTATTGAAGCATTCCTGCAAATCAAACAGGCTTTGACTTCAGCGCCTGTATTGGTCAATCCAGACTTCTCCAAAGAATTCATCATTTTCTGCGACGCATCCGCGACTGGCATCGGATGTGTATTCTGTCAGCGGGACGAGTCCGGAGCGGAGCAGCCTATATACTACTTCTCCCGGAAACTGAATGCTGCACAGAGAAACTATTCGGTGACAGAGCGCGAGTGCTTAGCAGCTTTTGAGGGTATCCAGAAGTTCAGATCGTACGTTGAGGGATCGCGTGATTACAGATCATTCCAGCCTGAAATGGCTGATGTCTATGAAAGATCCAACTGGAAGATTAGCGAGGTGGAGTATGCGACCCCAAGGTTTCGATTTTGTGGTGGAGCATCGGAAGGGAAAATTAAATGTCGTGCCAGACGCTCTATCCAGAGCTTATGAAGACGATGAGTTGACAGTGTCAGCTTTCCTTTCATGTCTACCACAGATCGGTGCCTCGGAGGTACTCCACATCGATCTTGAGGATCCGTCCTTTAAGTCTGAAGGTTATCTTGATATCATCAGTCATATCAGGAAGGAACAGGAACCACTACCAGATCTCAAAGTGTCGGAAGATATGTTTACAAACGCACTAAACATGCGGTTGGTAATCCCTTGGCGGATGATCTAACTTGGAAGTTGTGGGTCGCATCAGAGATGACCGAATCTCTAATCGCATTAGCTCACAATCCGCCGCGTGCTTCGCATGGTGGAGTGGTAAAGACCATTTATCGGTTGAGTGATAGATTTTACTGGCCCGGTATGTACACACAGGTTAAACTTTACGTAGACCGGTGTGAGACATGTAAGACCAGTAAAGCAGCCAACATGACGTTACGAGCAGAGATGAGAGACAGTTTGGAAGTGGATAGACCGTTTCAACACTTTTATGTCGCCTTTCTCGGTCCGTATCGCAGGTCGAAATCTGGTAACGCTTACATCGCCATAGTGTTGGATCAGCTGACAAAGTTCGTTTTTATTAAACCACTACGCAAGGCAACTGCCGCGAGCGTGATAAAATTCCTGAAAGATGATATATTTTTGGTTTATGGAGTGCCGGAGAGTCTTCTCTCTGACAACGGCACGCAATTCATTGGTAAAGAATTTCAGAAGTTGTTGGATATTACGCTCGATAGTACGCTCCCCAGTCAAACGCAAGTGAACGCGTGAACCGTTCAATCCTTGCGGCCATTAGGTCGTATGTCAATCCTCGACAGACGGATTGGGATGCCCATCTGTCTTCGATCAGTAGTGCGTTGCGCACGACAGTGCATTCAACTCTTTCCATGTCCCCATACGAGGCCTTGTTTGGTCAGCGTATGATAGAACATGGGGCAGACTATCGTCTTTTGAGAGAGTTGGGTGGACTGAACTGTTCGGAGATAGATTGGCTGCCCAAGGTCGCTAGGATGAACATCATCCATTCGTATTTAAAGCAAGCGTTAATCAAAACTCACGATGCCTACGAGAAGACTTACAACCTTCGCAGTAGGAAAGTGATGTTCAAGATAGGTGATGAAATCTATAAAAGAAATCAGATTCTGAGTGACGCAACCAAGCACCTGAGTGCGAAGTTGTGCCCCAAATTCATTAAAGTTCGCGTAAACAAAGTAATCGGCAACAACCTGTACGAAGTTGAGGATAGGCGAGGTCACAAATCCACCTGCCATACCAAAGATCTGAAGAGGTAGATTAATAATTCAGCAACCATTATTACACCTGATTTGAGAACCCTCTTTCACATCTCGTATTCAGGAAAATACCCTGAATAATTTTATACTTCCTAATTTTTACCAGACATGACATGTGTATACTTTATATACCATAAAATACATAACCCAGACTTACAAATTTGAACTGATGCCCGGCGCTCAGCTGTGCATGAGACACTTGGTTCAAATTATTACCCTGACTTAACTATATGCTTGTTCTTTTTAGGGTTCCGTACCCAAAGGGTGAAAACGGAACCCTATTACTGAGAGTTCGCTGTCCGTCTGTCCGTCTGTCCATCTGTTCGCCCTTTACAAGGCTGTATCTCATGAACCGTAAGACTTAGACACTTGAAATTTGGACAGATGATGTATTATTGTGTTTCCTACAACAACAAATACTAAAAACTAAATAAAATAAAATATTTATGGTGGCTCCCATAATAAATTTCTTGAAGTCTGGAATTTACAAATATATCTGTCCCTGTTAGTTCTTCTTTTTGCTGATTTGCGACTTTTCCTTCACTCACACAAACAGCTTTACCTACATGTAAATTCCAGAAATTCTTTTAGAAGAAAAGAGGCAACCTATGTATGCTTTTAAAGCTAAGTTTTCTTCTATTTGTGTTCGAATTCGAATTCGAATAGAAAACAAAATAGAAAAAAAAAACAAATATCAAACAAAAAACAACAAGTCGGTATTAGATTCTCTCATAAAATAATATAAAATCAGGATTAATTGTTTTCAAACGTAAGTTCTTCTTTATTTTACTGTCATAAGAGGTGATTTGAGTGATTTCTAGAAATAATAAAAAAAAAACTATGCTGAAAAAAAAATTTCTCAGTGCAATATTTGAGCAAGATTGACAAAAGACATCTTGGTGACAGTTTGTTTAGGAAAGATCGCGCCAAAACTGTTCTCGTTTGTGAGAGTGAGAAAAAGCTTTATCTGCATGTAAATTCCAGAAATTCGAATTCGAGTTCGAATAGAAAAAAAATAGAAAAAAAACAAATGTCAAACAACAATCAGCGAGTCGGTATTAGATTCTCTCATAAAATAATATAAAATCAGGATTAATTATTTTCAAACGTAAGTACGCCTTTCTTCTTTATTTTATTGTAAAAAACACTATGCTGAGAAAAAAATTACTGAAATTTCTCAGTGAAATATTTGAGCAGGATTGGCAAAAGACATCTTGGTGACAGTTTGTTTAGGAAAAATCGCGCCAAAACTGTTCTCGTTTGTGTGAGTAAGAAGCAGCTTTACCTACATGTAAATTCCAGAAACTCTTTTAGGAGAAAAGAGCCAACCTATGTATGCTTTTAAAGCTCAGTTTTCCTCTATTCGTGTTTGAATTCGAATTCGAATAGAAAACAAAATAAGAAAAAAACGAATGTCAAATAAAGAACAAGAAGTCAGTATTAGATTTTCTTACCGACCAAATTTTAAAATCTTAAAAATTAATCTAAATAATATTAACTTCTTATTATTCTATAATTCTATACATATAATTTCTTCTTGCTGCTTCTTCTTCTGCTGCTAATACTAAATCACTGAATTAATTATGAATTATTAAAACTACTGTTAATCCTAAAATATTAAATTAAACTTACAAAAGAAGTACTGGGAGGTCTCGATCCGATTTTAAAGAAGTTATTATTATTTATACATATACATACATATTTATTTTTGAGACGTTAAAAATTAATTGCAAATTTAATAATGACTTCTTGTTCTTTGTTTGACATTCGTTTTCTTTTCTATTTTGTTTTCCATTCGAATTTGAATTCAAACACGAATAAAAGAAAACTGAGATTTAAAAGCATACATAGGTTGGCTTTTTTCTTCTTTGCGGATTTCTGGAATTTTTGAATTTACATGCATAGCTGTCTCTGTTTCTTCTTCTTTTTGCTGATTTGCCAGTTTTCTTTCACTCACACAAACAAGATCATTTTTGGCACTATCTTTCCTAAACAAACTATCAGTTCGTTGTCTTCTGCAAATCCTAATCGCCTGTTACAATGAGAAATTTTAGCAAGTGTTTATTGAATAAAATAAATATTTAAGGGGGCTCCCATACAACAAACATGATTTTTTTGCCGTTTTTATAGATAATGGTACGGAACCCTTCGTGCGCGAGTCCGACTCGCACTTGCCCGTATTATTTGTTTGATGTTTTCAGATATTTGATAAAATATCTACACAATGACTTAACGTCATAAATACCAGTTTTTTTTTGTCTTCAACCGACTAGACGGTAAAGAGTCGCAGTGTCATTTCGACACGAAGAGTAAGAAGATTCTAGACGCGAAGATTCAGTTGCAAGAAGTTCTCCTTTTTCTTGGAAGTTAGACTAAAAGGACTTAGTCGAAATTCCAAGCTTTGTAGGGAAAACTTTCTTGCCCTCCAATTGTTTGGTAGGGAGAACTCACTTGCCCTCCAACTACAAATAATATTTGTAACCGGTGCCATCTATCGGGGAAACCGATCGTCTACTCACATGGTGCTGAACGCACGAGATATGGTCCGCCATTAAAAATGAATCCACTTCTAGAATCCACCCCGACGAACGCATTCCACTTCTCTCGGAACCCATTTGGTCTCCATTTTGAAAAGAGAATTCTTAAGACATGCGCAGTCTGCCCTTCCATTGGAAGAATAATTTTCGAGCAGTAGGTGACTAGAATGTGTCGCCACAGATATGTTGCTTGGCTTACACGCACAGTTGCATAAGATGCAGTTTACACGGAAGTCTGCAGAATGTTAGGTTTACACTGACAAAAGTGCACAATTGTTAAGAACTTCGGCGTGACAGATAAGTGTCAAAATTGCCAAGTCCATTTTTTAGTTGAAATATGGGAATATTCTGGATGACACAATCTGATACTAAATTTGTATTTTTAATTGACATGAACAATTACCTGTCAGATACGCTAGGAGTAATCTCAGAGTCCTCTAGTAGATTTGACACTGACAGCTAGTGTCCAAGACGAGAATGAAGAATAATATGAGCACTGATGACGTCATCAGTGACACAAATTTCGTCCTCTGTCCTGATATTTACTGCCCAGCAGAAATCCCTGCTAAAGTCCTATTTCGTACAAATGGCCACTTGACAGTAGGGTAAGTCAGATTGACATATGATACTGCCGAGTACAAATTGCGATTAAATGACACACGTAATCATGCTTTTATTGTTACGATTTACTGGTGTTGCCAATTACCATAAACAAATCAGCATCGTCCCAGTCAAGATAATTCGATCATCCAAGGCAAGAATATCCCACTAACTTGTAGCTATGACATTTCCCCTGTCGAATTTGACAGATTGCTTAACACTCAGCTAGGACAATTACAATTATTTTCACTCATCACGTTTACCCAAAAATGCACATACTGCGAACCAGAATTACGTTCTGACACAATTTTCGGTGTGACCGTACTCAAAGCACAAAATATTATGCGTAATTATACTTTTGCCGGATTTATTTCGCATCATTATGCAGAACACCGAAAACCGGACAAGTGTAAACAGGCCATGTAAACCCACAACCACAAACCATCTCTGACGTCACAAACACACAGAGATGTGGAATGTTAGAATTTCATTGGAAATCAGAGTGCTGGCTGACTGGAAAAATAGAAATATTTTCCAGGAAGCCAGACAGAAACTTCATTTTGAAGAAGACCACCCCCCGAGTAACAAGTCAGCAGCCGAACCTTGAATAAAATTTTTTTTTTATCTCAAGCGGCCGCCATAACTAATTTTTTTGCCTCATCGTGAGGATAATATATTTGCATTGCAATATATTATCCTCTTTTGAACCATCCAATTAGGATTTATTTACATTATACCAGGTAAGTAATCATAATATATATTCACATATCTGAGCAACAGAATTTCGATTCTTTATATCTCGGAATGTGACTATATTTTACAAAACCATGTGGCAGCAGATTTCTTGAGGATAAAAATTCTTTTATTCATGTGCAATAGGAGGATACACCATCTGGAGTACCGTGGACGGGAGCAACAATCCAAGGAATTATCAAATCCAGGATGCAGAGACATAATTAAGAAGTTCATCGATGGATTTTTTTTTGTGTGTTAAGACATGTGTAAAATGTGCTGATCTCGCATAAAATATGCCCAATATACACGATTCTCGTAATTGCGAATCGCCTACAGACATTTTCCGGAGCATTTCTTTTGTTAAAAAGTGGCACCTCACAAAGTTGTGAGCAGATTAAAAAGAGGGTACGATTCTACGTACCCCTCACATCATCAGGACATCGCGTGAATTTACTTTGGTGCCGGCTGATACCCACACGTGGACGTGGCGTCTCCAAGGCGTCTATCCGACAGACAGCTCGCCATCGGACGCAACCACGCGCAACATTCTTAAGCCGCACCACCATTTTTTGGAGAAGACAAATTTAATCGTCTTCAATATAAGTCGCCCTCTCGGCGCATCATCACACTTTTTGGAGAAGACAAATTAAATCGTCTTCAATATAAGTCGCCCCCTCGGCGCATCATCACACTTTTTGGAGAAGACAAATTTAATCGTCTTCAATATAAGTCGCCCTCTCGGCGCATCATCACACTTTTTGGAGAAGACAAATTTAATCGTCTTCAACATAAGTCGCCCTCTCGGCGCATCATCACACCTATTTTTTTCGGAAGGAGACACGCCTCCAACATTAGTCGCCCTCTCGGCGCACCTTTTCGTTTTTGGAAGACAGCATACACGTCTTCCACATAAGTCGCCCTCTCGGCGCATCCGCACCAGCGAGTACCAAGGAGACATCGCATCCCTAGGCGGGATGATAACGCCCCATTGGCAGCAGCCTGCAGCACTCATTACTACCGCCCTATCGGCGCAACGGAGGGATTTCCACTTCATGCATCTAGACAAAATACGTCGTTGGAACTTTGCAGAACCACATTATTCATCACGGGACAGTGTACACCCGGATGTCTGGTGAGTGCCAACTGCACCGATGCCGGTCCCTCATCAGCAGCAGCATACTATTACCCGTAATTCATCAGTTCCAGAAATTGTGTAAATTGTATAAAATCCCATCTAAATATACTGTGACCAGGTAACCTTATTTCTATCATAAGTATAAAGTGCATGAGTTTATTTTAGAAGATTACGATTACCAATTCCTTGGCCAGATATATGGCAGTCGTGTAATTTCATTTGTATTTGGATACTTTTTACTTTTTTTTACTTACTCTGAGAAGTGCCATTGTGAAGATAAGACAGTGATATCCGTATCCTTAGCGAGACAAGATCGCGACATAGTTTAGTGTCGGTAAACGCGAGATTTCAATTTGATAGTTCTTGATTAACGTAAAGAATTCGTCAGAGCCCGTGCTCATAATCCTTTCTTTTTGCTTTTCGTGGATTCGTACCACCAGTGTCACAACAGTTAATCATTTTTGTCCATTTTTAAGGATGTGTTTAGTAGAACATCGTGTTAATTCTTTAATGCGGACATCCTTAAATCATTAAGACAATATTTATCCGATCGTTGAGATCATAACTCTTTTCATTTTTGTGTCGGTAGCGACCATCGACGCCAGCGTTAAATGCCGCGTTCGAAATTTATCTTTCTTGTAATTAATTTCTTTATTATAATCCTCCATACGGTGCCGTGATTACACAGTCGTACTTGGTATCCACCTATGGTTACAACATCCAGTGTGTCAGCATATAGCAACTGCGCTTAATACTTACGGACTTATTACTTTATCGTGCGTGCAATTAATTGATTTAACTTAGAAACTGTCTTCTTACTTTTTCGTGCCCGAGAAACCACACTTACCTTTTTATATTATACGGAAGCACAATCGACTTGAACAGTCCAAGTCGGAGCAACCCTTAGTGATTCAAAGAATTTCGATCACTGACAGCAATAACGAACCAGATAGTGTTAATAATAGTAGAATAACGTAAATAAAATTTTATTTCAGCCATCTCAGGAGTGCACTTCAGGGGTTACGCTTACTAAATATAATATTCCCACTGCCCCATTGGCAGTGCTGTATTGTTACACTGTATTGATTTGAATATTTTACACACTATCTATATTGCTTTAATATCATTTCTTGATCGATTATATGTGGGGTATCGAACTGAGAACTCACATATATGGTTGTATATTTGTTTGTACGTTGCTTGTGTCGTCTTTATCTGTTGTCGTGAAGAGATAGATTTTGTTTTACGATCACGATTTCGATCGGGAACCGAACGCTTATAGCTTAAATAAACACGCGTTTTTATCGTGAAGCGTATAGTAGTCTGCTAATAGGCAGGAAACTTATATACTTCGGTATAGCGACTAGTTTAGTTTTGGAATAGTATTTCTTAACGTCGCGAATATATCCGGTAATTCTCGGTTCATAGCTTGTTTGCCATTGATAATTTGCTATTATATCTCACTTCTTAGTTTGACTTTTCCTTCTTTTTTTATGTTTCATGTATGCAATAGACCCATACTTAGAGTATTCGTATTCTGTATAGGCATTTTTAACTTGAGCTTTTGATTAAGATTAACAAAATTTTTATGAATTGAAAATAGGGTTATAAGAAAAAGAGAACCCCAATAATAAGTAAATTTCATGACATAATTTCGAAGTTCAAGACTTTTTAAGAAAGCATCCATAACAAATCGATCCGTAATTATCATTTTTGTCATAAATTTTTGATAATTAGAAAGAATTTGAAAAAAAAGAAAGATCCAAAGAGATTGAAAATAAATCATTAGAATCCACAATTTCTATATCCTGTTTAATTTAACTTTTTCTTAAACTTGATAAGATAGTTTTCAAGAAAATTTTAAGGACTTTACATTATATTAATAATAAAAAAATATTTACGTTTTATAACGTTCTTGCGAAATTCCAGTTGTTATTATTTCGATAAGAAAGTTTTGTTTCCGTTTAGATTTTCTCGATATGATGCAAACATGTTTCTGAACATGAATTAAGTTTAGTTCATGGGAGGGTGGTACCCCTCTCACTTCCTTGGTTGAACATTGTGATGTGTGTGTGTATGCAGTTTTCCTTTCTTTTTGACGAATGGAGTTTAGATGATTAGTGTTTTTTGATAGATACTAAATCATGGTTGAGAGGTCGAAGTAAGCAAGCGGTTTAACTGCTTGCCTTTCATATTAAGGGGTTGCCCATAATCTTCTTGAGTCGTAGGGACTCTTTGGTCCACGGACAACCACGGTCGGTGTGGAGAGAGATGATTTTCCGCATCGAAATGGGTGGGTTGAGAGGCCAGGAGGGTCACTTAACATCTTCGATTCCTCCCTCCCTACAAGGTAAGACACCTCGACATCCGTGCCCAGCACATCATTACGGCAGCTGGACACGTCGATGGTAATAACGAGCCGTAGCTGCCTCGATTATCTAAGGTACGCATTAGATTAAATACTTACGTGCTGGGGATATATGTGCTAGGACATTAGAACAAACAGGGCTTCTTACTTCCAGGTTAAGGTTACTCACATAGCGTTAAGAGGTGCAGCTTTGGTTTCGACTTTCTTCTGGGTCAGTTCGTCATGATCGAGTTTTCAAAAGTTATGAGGGCCAACAAGCATTTTAACATACATAACATAACATAGGCAGGATAATAAGAGGTAACACCGGTCAGGTAGATCCCGGAGCAAGTGCCCATGGCCTGACTAAGCTAACTGTGGCATGGGTGCTGCCGGCCAACGCGACGGTCGATCTCGGCCACAACCTTACGTTGTCGCAAGAAATGATGACATAATAATAAAGGTAGTCTTGCAAGTTTAGGTTCATCAATGGGATATGAGTAAGGTTATGGTTTACAGGTGTAGGCTACTGGGTAACTTGACTGCGAGCGGAACACCTAGTACTCGCGGCGGATAGACGGGAATATGTCATCAGGTACCCTCTAGGCTGTTCTACGGTGTTTTGTAGTCGGTACCTAAGGTAGGCTGGTGGATAGTTCTCGTTTCTGTGATAGGGATGGATGAAAGTTATTATTATTTTTTTGGGAATTTTTGGGAACTGGGAGAGGAGTAGAGAGAGCAGGAGGCTACCACTTTGAGGTGTTAGTATGTCACGAATATAGGGCCATTGGATACATCGGTAAACGAGCAATGGATGACATGGTTGCTGTTCCTTGGTATAAGAGCCAAGGTATATTAGGTGCCTATCTCTTTCTATTCCCTCTTGGGTTTGAGTCGTTATCAGGCATCGGGTTTAGATCTTAAATATCCATAGGGTATTCAGGTGAAGAGACTGGGTGACTATCAGCGATTTGAATTCCATACTGTTTTTCGTATGCGCCTTCTCATTATCATGGACGTTACAGATAGCGTGGGGCAAGGTTATTATCAGTTGTCTCACGGATCCTGTTTAGGCGTTGGGGAAGATGGAAAGCAGTGTGTCAGTAGATTCTTTTCCCTGGTTTAAATTCTCAATAAAGGTTAATAAAAATAATAATAAATAATTTTCTCATCGTTACATATTTTACACCTATACATACAAGGAAAATCGTTTGTATGTAAATGCATAGACAAGAAGTAGAAAAGCAGTATTTTTTTTTTAAATGCTAATAATGTAAAATAATATAATTTCAAATAAAAGCTAAATGCCGACGGGGTTTGAAAAATATAAATATGTAGATAGAAATTTTTCAATTTAAGAATGTAGTCATTCTTAATAATTTAAAAAAAAATATTTGATTTTGGAAATATTTTGATATTATTATATTTTTGGCAATTTTCGATATTTTTACTTGCGACTATAGGCATTATAAGGCAAGTTATGCATTCCTGAAAAAAAAAGTTTTTTATATCGTAGTTTTTTTTACATATTGTAGGTACCAACAGATGGGAAATTTAATTTTTTTGTAAGACAAAAAATATCGGTACCTGCCATATAACCGTTACACGTGGTCTCCATTGGCAAGAAAACTGTCGTACCTTCTGTTCTGTCTGATAAACTGTTCAATGGAGACCACCTCATTGCAAACAGAAAATCTGTTGGAACAGAACTATCTGGCTTTCTGTCTAGTCTTCTCCGTGGACAGAAACACAGACAGGTTTTGACATTTCATTTGTCAAAGTTGGGTGACAACTTAAAATAATAAAAACAAAAATTAAATTATTTTGTTATTTGTTTCGAGAGGACGGTTGTGCTGTGCCAAGCACTGCCGTCCATCATCTAAAGCAAAAAAAGTAAAAGTTTTATTGGCAACTATTTTCATTTTTTATCGTGAATTAAAAAGTAAGAGAGTAAATTTAATTTAAAAAATTCCTCGGTCTACCGAAAAACAACCAGGGCACAAATAGTGCCCAGCAACTCGTCATCCGAAAGTCCCGCAACCTTCAGCACCGCTAGAAGTCACTTCACGGTTATTAACTATAACTTTGGGGAGAGTGTACAGTTAAAGTAACAGGCTGAGCGGTAACTTTCGGTATTAACATCCACCGCAAACTTGGCGAATGCGAACAACGTATTCTGTAGTAGCAACTGTAAATCATCTTTAATCGGCTACAGAAATCTACAAGGAACACTTTTTCTGGAGTTTTAACCAAAGCCCATCAACTTTAAAAAAGGGCACTACATTTAACATTGGTGTGAGAGCAAGAAGCACCACAACCGCAAACAGCAGCAACGTCATTATGCAGCAACTTGTTTTATAAAATATTCTATTCACATAGAAAACGTTTTCAAATTTTCTCTATATTCTAACCAGTTATTGTTAATTTATAAAGTAAAGTAATCGTCTAAAAGGGAAGATTTTATGTGAACGTAATTCGTGATTTCATGTTACAAATGTGATTTATTCAATTCTGGTAACTCAATAGAGTGTTCCTGCTCTAAAAAATACTTTTGTTAATTTGATAATTCTTTTATTTCATGTATTTTCAATGTGATTTCATTTTCCATACAATAAGATATAGAGCGTACTCACTCTTAAAATTTCCACTTAAACGAAACATATATAGTCTATATAGTTTATATTTTCTGGTTATTTATTGTAGGTTTATCGTAGGCTAGATTAAGTATTTATTTGTATATATGTAAATATTCAAAAGTGACAACACGTCACGCGCAACAGTTTATAGCTCCATGAGCAAGAGCAAGCAAACACTATTAATTGACAGCCATGAGGCAAACATAATATAACTCCAGTGCAGGCCATACATTACAGCCGCCGTTTTCTAATTATAATTGACAAATTGTATAAGTATATCTAAACTGTAAAATTTTCTTAAAAGACTCAATAAAATACAATACAATACAAAAAAATGTAATTTGTAACGATAAAAATATAGAATTGAGAATTTTTTTAAATTAGAAAATGAATTACTGACACACTGCTCCCCATCTTCTCCAACGCCTAAACAGGTCCCGTGAGACAACCAAAAGAAACCTTGCACCACGCCATCTGTAACGTTGAGAATTAATGAGAAGGTGCAAACGGAAAACAGTATGGAATTCGAATCGCCAACAGCCATCCAGCATCTTCACCTAAACACCCTATGAATATATATGATCTCAAACTCGATGCCTATTAACAACCCAAACTCAAGAGGAAGCAGAGAGAGATAGGCACCTAATATACCTTGGCTCTTATACCAAGGAACAGCAACCCTGTCATCCATCGCATGTATACCGATGTATCCAATGCCCCTACACTCATGACATACTTACATCTCAAAGTGGTAGCCTCCTGCCCTCTCTACTCCTCTCCCATTTCCTAAAATTCCCATCCATCCCTACCACAGAAACGTGAACTATCCATCAGCCTACCATAGGTACTGACTACAAAACACCGTAGAACAGCCTAGAGGGTATCTGATGACATATTCCCGTCTATCCGCTACGAGTACTGGATGTTCCGCTCATGGCTATTTCTCTCTGTAGCCTACACCTGTAAACCAGAAACCTTACTTGTATCCCCCATAGACGAACCTAAACTCGATTTGCTATCTTTAATTATTAAGGCATCATCTCCCCAGAGCTTTTGCTCTAGTCAGCATTCATGTGTCTAGGTATCATCATTTGACTTGACGTGATTTGGGATGGAAGCAACCTTATGTCGGCAACGCCCCCTTCCTTGCCGACTACCCAGACGGTAAGGACTGCATGCGACAACGTAAGGTTGTGGTCGAGATCGACCGTCGCGGTGGCCGGCAGCACCCATGAAACAGCTAGCTCAGCCAGGCCATGGGCACTTGCTCCGGGATCTACTTGACCGGTGTTACCTCTTATTATCCTGCCGACCGTTGAACCCTGGTGGTCGAGTTCGAATAAAAAAATATTAATACGCTTGTTGGCCTTCATAACTTTCGAAAACTCGATTGTAACGAACTGACTGTAGAGAAAGTCAAACCAAAGCTGCACCTCTCAACGCAATGTGAATAACCCTAATCTGAAAGAAAGAAACCCTGTCTACTCTCTTTTCCTAGCATATATGAACCCTGCACGTAAGTATTATCTTTTAGGCATGCCATAGATAGTCGTGGCAGCTACGGCTTATTATCATCATCAATATGTTCAGCTGCCGCAATACTTTGCTGAACATGGATATATGGAGGTGTCTAACCATGTAGGGAGGGAGGAATCGAAGATGATAATTGACCGTCCTGGCCTCTCAACCCACCCAATTCGATGTGAAAATCAACTCTTTCACCACCGACCGTGGTTGTCCGCGGACCAAAGAGTCCCTACGACTCATAAAAGTTAATGGGCAACCCCTTAATATGAAAGGCAAGCAGTTAAATTGCTTGCTTACTTCATCATCTCATTCATGATTTAGTATCTATCAGAAACACTAATCATCTAAACTTCAATCGTCAAAAAGAAAGGAAAAACTGCATTCACACACATCACATGTCCTACCAAGGAAGCGAGAGGGGTACCACCCTCCCATGAATTAAACTTACTTCATGTTCAGAAACATGTTTGCATCTTATTAAGAAAATCTAAACGGAAATAATACTTTCTTATCGAAATAACAACAGCTGGAAATTCGTAAGAACGTTATAAAACGTAAATATCTTTTATTAAAAATGAATTTAAAGTTCTTAAAGTTACTTAAATCTACCTTATCAAGTATAGAAGGAAAGTTATAATTAATAGGATATAGAAATTTTAGATTCTAATGATCTATATTCGATCTCCTTGGATCTTTACAAATTCTTTTTAAATTGTCAAAACTCTACTACAAAAGAGATAATCACGAATCGATTTGTTATCGATGCTTTCACAAGAAAAAGTCTTAGACTTGAAACGTAAAAATATGAAGTTAATTAAATAAATAAAAATGAAAAGTAATTAAATAAAAATGTTTCCACCTATTCCTCCACGCACAAAACGGGGCTCGTGAGACTTAAAGACTTGGCCTCACGTTGAGCGCCGTAAAGTTAGTTATAATTGGAATAGGAATAGAAAATTCATGATTAACCAACAGACACCGAACCCCATCACTCAAACGTCCTATGGACACCCGAGCCCCGAACCCAATGCCTACTGTAACCACAAATCAAAGAGGAAGCCGGAAGAAACAAGCACCTATACCCATCCTTGACTCCTATATCAAGGAACGATGTCTCCATCAGCAACCGCTCGTGAATCGGTGTATTTAGCATCCCTGCAACAGACATACTTACTATTTGCTAACACGGCACCTTGCTCTTCCCACTCGTCTTCCCATTCCTACACTCTTCATCAACTTCATTTCCATCCTCATCACAGAAGCGAGAACCATCCACCAGCCTACCATAGGTACTGACTACAAAACCCCGTAGAACAGCCTAGAGGGTACCTGACAGCATGTACCCGCCTATCCGCTACGAGTGCTAGGTGTTCTGCTCGCAGCTGGTTCACACAGTGGCTCACACCTATAAACCAAGGACCCTACTATTATCCCTGCTGACATTTCTAAACTTGCTATGCGATCTTAATAACCAATGCTTCATCTCCACCGGAGGTTCTACTCCAGTCCGCATGCTTGAGTTTCGAGAATGTCAACTGTATTCGCGTGAATGGGATGGAAGCAACCCTCCGCCGGCAACGCCCCCTTTCTCATCAGCTACCCGAAAAGAGTAGACGATGGGAACGGCATGCGACAACGTAAGGTCGTGGCCTAGATCGACCGTCACAGTGGCCGGCAGTACCATAGCCATAGCTAGCTCAGCCAGGCCGTAGGCACTTGCTCCGGGATCTATCAGACCGGTGTTACCTCTTATTTTTCACTGCCGACCGTTGAACATAAGATGTGCATGTTCGAATATTCAATATTAATACGCTTACTGGCCCTCATAACCATCGAAGCAAAGACATTCCAGAATTGAATAGAAAGAAAAGCTGACTCAATTGCACCTCTTCAACATAAGAGTGAAATCGTAAATCGAAAGCTAAGATTTCGCGATTATTTTTATTTCACTGACCCAGTGAACGCAACACGTAAGTATTCTAAAATAAGCAAGTCATAGAAGTTCGTGACTGCTGTGGCACAGTATTAACTTCCGTCCCTTTTGCTGCCACGATGAATTGCAAAAGGTGACAGAAGAGGTGTCTAACTACATGGAGAGGGAGGATCTAAGGTGTAAAGCAGACCCTCCTAGCCTCGCAACCCACCCAAAATGAGCACAGAAATCATCTCTCCTGTGTTCATCCGTTGGCTGACCCTGGACCGTTCGAGTCCCCACGACTCTACAATATTTGTGGGCAGCCCCTGACATAATAAACAAGCAGGTTAAAAAAACTGCTTGACTGAAACTCTAAACTATCTATACCATGAAAATCATAATCTAAAACTCAATATCAAAGCTGTACTACATTACAACTTAGTAGGAATAGGGGCGGTTCAGGTTGGCAGTTGGGAATTATGCAAATGAGTAAATTCAAATTCAAACTGATACCTAAGTGACTGTTGGTTTTTTAAATAATCAAATGAGTAAATTCAAACTGATACCTAAGTGACTGTTGGTTTTTTAAATAATGAATGGGATATTTATGGTGATGGGTTTTATTGACTTTTATTAAACTGACGAGCTGGTGATCCTTTTCGGGGTTTGACCTTTTTATTTTTTGAAAAGTGAAAGTGATAGTGGTGGTGGTTTTTGATGGTGTTTTTTTTTATTTATTGGTTTTTTATATGGTTTGTGCCTAGTGAGTATGGGTATGTGTTTGATTGCTCTGCTTTGGGAAGTGGAATAGAAAAAGATAAGATAGAAATGTAGGCTGTAGGTAGGTACATAAATTCAAATCTGATAACGAACTGTTGCATTTTATTACACTGTAACGGACATTTCTTAATTTTTTTTTGATAGGTGAAGTGAACCATGGTGATGGAATTTGGTGGTGTTTTTTTTTTTATTTTTCATAGGGTTTGTCTCTTGTGAGTATTGTTATGGGTGCTGTTCGAAAGGGATTTTTGAATTTAAATCTGATAAGAAACTGATGCATTTTGTTTTATTTTTTTAAAAGTGTAAAGTTATGTGACCTGTGGTGATGTTTCTATTATTGACTTGTGAGTATCGATAGCAGAGTTAGATTTAAGTAGAATTTAAAAAAAAAAATACGTTACTAATGCGTAGAAGAAGGAAAGACGGTGGCCAAGACATTGGTTTTTTTTAATTTTATCTCTTATAGGGATGTGTTGACGATCCTTTGTTTGGCATGTGAATGTACATAACGTACATTACGTTCTTAACCTAAAACTTAATTTACGTTTACGTTCTTAACCCAAAACGTAAATTACGTTTACGTTCTTAACCTAAAACTAAAATTACGTTCGAGTTCTTAACCCAAAACGTAAATTACGTTTGAGTTCTTAACCCAAAACGTAAATTACGTTTGAGTTCTTAACCCAAAACGTAAATTACGTTTGAGTTCTTAACCCAAAACGTAAATCAGGTTTTTAGCCCAAAATAGAAATTATGTTTTATTCAGAAAATTGCATACAAAGCTTGAGAGAAGGGGAGGCTTCTATAAAAAGGAAGATATGCGATTATGATGAGCACAGTCGGTTTCAAGAAGTTATCAAGAGAAAACATTATTCTTCATCGTCATCATCATTATGTATTTGGAGGAAGCTGAATATTCTATCTTTACCCTGGACGATTTTGCTGTAAGAGAGGCAAACTCAATGAACGAGAACGTCGGTTTCAAGCCAACGAAAAAACTTTCTGATTTGCAAATGAATTTAAGATATAATATTGATTCATTACAAAAAGTAAAAACACGGTGGGGTGATCGGATTGTAGCAGATCTTGGAGAATATAAGGTAAGTTTTATTCTCTTTTCTTATTATTATTTATTATTACTGAAATTATTTTACAGGTTTTTTTACCAGCCAGATATTCAGATTTGTCAACAAACAGCCTAGCAGCAATTGGAGGAGGAGGATATGCCTTTGAAAAAACTAGACAACTTGGAGCAACTTACGAGCTTAAGTTTTTGAAAATGAAATAACGTGTAACGCTAGTGTATAAGAATAACATACTTAGAAAATATGAGCATGATTTATAAAATAAAATAACCAATTTCAATGTTTTAAAATAGTTTATTTTGTATCATAATCCTTTTATTTTACATAATTTCGTTTTTATTGATCCATGAGTTATGTTCTGGGGAGAATCCCAACCATTTCACGAAAACTTTATTTCCCTTCGATTGTAGAACTTTTTCAACTAGGAATACATCTGCGCATCTAGTTTTCATCAGTTCAGGTTCGTAAAAACCACCTTGAACTGGTTTCCCTTGGTAGTCTTCAAGAAGATATGTGACTGGTTTTGTTAATTGGACTTTTCTTATTTTAAAAACCTCAGTAGTCCAATTGGGTGTATAACCTTTTTCAAATGCATGTTTGTACTTGCTGATTCTTACTTTGTCACCAACTTTAAATTTTTGTTTGCTTAGTTTTTCTTTCTTGGTTTTGAAAATTGGTAATAGCGACTTTGAATTTTGTTTGTTAATATCTGCAGGTTTACATTTAATGGTTCGATGAAAAGAGTGATTGTATTCATGCAGTATTTCTTTGTAAATATTTATCCACTTATAACTGCCATTGAAACTAAATTCTTTCCACATTTTATCTTTGAAAGTTCTATTAAATTTCTCAACAATTGAAGCCTTTAATGAACTAAATGTAGAGTAATGGATAATTTTATATTTTTCCATCAAGGTTTTGAAGTTTGAATTGAAAAATTCTTTTCCATCGTCCGTTTGTAAATTTTTAGGAATCCTAGAAGAATTAAGAAATATTTCCTCCATTCCTTTTGAAATAGTTATGCCTTTTTTGTTTTTCATTGGTATGACCCACGCAAATTTGGAAAAGGCATCAATGACTGTCATTAAATAATTGAAACCTTTGTTTTGTTCACTATAAGGTATCATTTCAACCAAATCAGCTTGCCATAAATCATCATACCCCTTGATAATAACATGACGACGTTTAAAATTTCTACGTGCAGTCTTATGCAACTCTTCAACAACCTTTCGCTTACTCATATTTACAAAGAGTGAATTCAGCTTAATAAAAAATGAAGACTTATATGTTTATACCCTATTCCATAGAATGGGTATATTGTATTTGGTGTGGAGTTTGTAACATAGAGAAATAATACCGTTAGGTATAGAAAAGTATATATATTCTGACTCAGAATCAAAAGCCTAGTCGATTTAGCCATGTCCGTCCGTCCGTCCGTCCGTCCGTCCGTCCGTCCGTCCGTCCGTCCGTCCGTCCGTCCGTCCGTCCGTCCGTCCGTCCGTCCGTCCGTCCGTATGTATACTCTCTAGAGGTCGCAATTTTTGAGCTAGAAAGCTGAAATTTGGTATATATAATCTTTGGTTCAAGAGTAAGGCTAAGTTCTTGAACCGGTAAAATCCGCCCACAAACACGCCCACAATCGCCATTTTTGTTGAACAACCTCAATTTAATAAAATTAAATTATGTTTTTTTGTACAGTTACGATAAAAGCATAACGCTAAAATTTTGCACACGTAAGCTTTAGGTAAACTTTCTTCCAATCAAATAAAAATATTTCAGTTTGGGCGTGGCTTACGCCTATTTTTCATACAAAACCATCAATATTGTTTTTATAAAATAACAATTGTTATATTAAAGCGAAAAACATTAAATTTTGTGGGTCTTACTGGCACATAAACATCTTGTGTAAGAAATAAAAAAAATTGATTTTGGGCGTGGCTGACGCCCACTTTTCATTAGAAACTATAAAAAAATTGTTTTTGTAAATAAACGGTATTTATAATTAATCCGCAAGCCAAAATTTTCCGTCTCTTAATAGAAACGAAAAGGTTTGTGTATGAAAAGAAATTTTTGAATTTTGGGCGTGGCTTACGCCTACTTTTCATGAAAGAACGAAAAACGCGTAGCCTTAAGAATTTAAGGCATTTCCAATGTTTAATTTAAACCTTTTTCCTTCCGTTCGTTAATTGAGAAATATATCTCTATATTTTCTTTTGTAAATTTTTTCAATACGCCCACTTTTAAAGGCGTGATTTTGGTAAAATACCTTTGTTCAGGTAAGATTGTTTAAAAACTACTCGATTCAGCTGTAGTCTTACACATATGCCTAAATACTGAAAAAAGTGAAGTTAGTGCTTAAAATTTTTAAGACACGCCCACTTTTAAGGGGTGTTTCCGTCAAAAGTCGTATAATGCATTAATTTTTTTAACGTTTTTTTCTATCGGTCGCAGTTTTGAAGTAAACAGATGAACACTTAGATTTATATTCCTTGGTTACGTAGCAGAGTGTGGTCCAATAATTGTTAAAAACGCCCTTAATCGCTATTTCCATTCCAAATCTAATTTTTAAAAATTTAAGTTTTGTCTTGTTTTGTTCAAATCGATCTGCAAGAATAAAATTGAATGTCACTGAGCTCATAACAATTGCCTTGGCAATAAAACGTTTTAACTTTGGGCGTGGCGCACGCCTTTTTTTATTGCGCCAGCACTAATTGAACATCACACCGCACAAAATTAATGTTATTGAATTTTTTTCTGTCTGCTTAAGAAGAATTTTGTTTCTGAAACATCGGCTGTTTGCGGGAGGCAGACGCATACACACACAAATATGGGGAATAGGGTATCCAACAGTACGTTGCAAACGTAATGTAGCTCTCGCTTATGTTTTTTTTTAATTTGTATTGCAATCTTTTATATAATAACATCAGTTTCTTAATTCTAACTAAACGTTTTTCTATAATGTAACAGGCACAAGTGTCTGGTCCTAGTTTACAATGGTTGGATGACCAGCAACAATTAGAGTAGTGATGTCCATGAATTGTTTCAATGTAGGTTGTATTTTCAAATTTTTTAAGCAAAGAAATACAATTTAAAAACTCTTCGTAGTGTTCTTCTAATATTGAATGGCTTTTCAATTTTAAAAAATCACGAATGTGTTTTAATATTAGGCCGGAGTCCATTTTAAAGATCTTTTCGGTTTCAGTTTTGATTGCTTACTAAAAAAAAAATCGTAAGACTTTACTTGCGATCTACCAATGACAATGGTGTTGCTGTCGGATATATAATACGCCGCTCAATGAACTTTTCAATCTTATTTTTAATTTGTTCGTTAACAAACTTTTTAGTAGCATCATTCGTAAAATCTAAAGGTTCCCTCGAAAGTGATTGTAAGTTTATATTTTCCTGCTTCATAGTTGTTAGTGCTTCCTATAAAGAAGAGTCTATGTGGTTTCTAAGTATACTAATTTCATTATTTATAGTTCTTAAGATTTCCTCCAAAGAGGACTCGATGTGCTTTCTAACACTTGCTTCCTGTTCATCAACATATCCTTTGGAGACGGCTTGGTGTGAATACTTGGGTTTCTTACCAATGTTGCTTAAATATTTATTTTCCATATCAAAATTACCAGATGGTAAGAGTTTAAATCCTATTCCTGGAGGACCAACAAGGCTTTTGGTGAAAAAGTATTGGAGTTCCTACCGAACTTGTCAACGTTCATTGTTTATATGTAAAAGATTTGGTTTTAAATATTGCTAATATATAATATTTGACTCCTTTAGTTCTTCAATAATAGAATTGATTTCATTTTGGTGGTTATTGTTTCCAGCATTTTTAGATGCCATTAAAAGTCTTAGTCGATTAACAAGTTCATTAGGATCATTCCAATAGACATATTCAATATTTTTGTTTGTATATTTCATAGCAGTTATATCAGAATATGATGTGCCTATTTTTCCCTTTTCATTTGTAAGCCTGTCAATAAGTTCCTTAATTATTTGAGTATATTTAACACCTCTATTGGCCTTGATTCGTGAAGAACTGTCGTGATTAGTTCTATGTGCATTAGTTTTATGTAAAATTCTTCCATATTGTTCAAAGTCATCAGAAGTATATTTCTGTTTACGTGGATTTTTCTTAAGCACCAATTCAATGAGACCAGGAGTTCGAGTGAAAGTTTCATCGCCAATATTAATATTATGATCATTCATCGCGAAACTGCATTTCCCAATTTTTATAGATTGTGTATTTGCATCAAAATATGGACCATATACTGTATCACGATTTGACTCTGACAATATTTTTTGATCGAAAGAAGATGTTTTATTTGGACTTACTAAATTTTTTGGTGTACTGAACAAAAACGAATTATCTACACTATTCATTCCTAGTGTTGGAGATCCTGTTTCTTCGTTATTTTCTTCTTCTGCGTCGTTTTCATCAAAAGATTTGAATTGCAGCTTACAACGCTTAGACGTTTTAATATCATACTTCTGTTTTGGGGTCTCTTTGTATACAATTTTATGCAAATCATCCTTCTGTTGAGGTTTTCCTTTGTCAACATTTTCAACCAATTTTTTCAAGGGTTCGACAATAGGTTTGAAAGTATTTTCCAACTCAGCCTCCCTCATCATGTTTCCAGTTTTTAGTTGTAAATATTTTTTTCGTAAAACATTTTTGCTTTTAACTAGTTCATTTAACACGCCTTCATCCATTTTTCTTTTGTTTATTGAACAAATTTAAGCTAGCAGTGGAAAAAGGAAAATTATGTTTTTGTTACGATAATTACGAAGAACAAGCTTCTCCAAACAATGTTGTTGCCAGAATGTATTGATTGTTATCATAAATGTATATTTATAGTATTGCAACTTTATTGAAACAGTTTTTGTAACGACCTCTTTCAATATTGCTTTCCTTGTCTATAACCAGAAACCCAAAGTTATCTGCCCAACAGTGTGAACACAGCTCTTTAAATTGATGAAATGTCATATCCGAGTTTATATGATCTTTGTAAACATGCTTTAAATTCAATTCGTCTTGTTTAAAAAGAATGATAAAATTAGCATTGTCTCTTATTAAATGTTTTGGTATATGGGTATAGGACTGACATAAATAAAAACTGTCAACCCCATTGTGACGACCCATGCAAAAATAATCTCTTATGTTATTTTGTTTCTGACATGCTACGTCATCGAATATAAAAATTGAGTTATTTTTAGCTTCCGATGGAGACATAATCTTACAATTGTTTGAAAACTCATTGTATTCCATTCCTTTGATAGATGTAATCAGCTTTTTTAGATACTGATATTTGGGTTGATGTAAGGATTTGGAATAAATATAAATATTTTCAAACTTTAATCCATTAGGATCAAGAAGAATGCTTAGCATTACATTTGTTTTTCCACAGTTTGATGGTCCAACGATAATTCCTCGAATACTGTTTGGAAATAATGATCCATGCTTTCTTTTGACTTTTACATTAGAATCAAAATTTTTTACTTTGATGACTTCTGACTGCTTTACGAAGCGCATAATGACGACTAACAACTTTCTAAATAAAACATTTCGTTTTTATATACTTGCTTTCATACATGTTTCAAACCTCAACTAAGAAGGTACGTTTATCATAACATGATTGAGCATAATACTCAAAGTCAGTATCATATAAAAAAAAGAAAATCCATTGAAGGAGAAGGACTTTTGAATAAAGTTATCGACAAACTCCCGTTTGAACTACATATTCCCTCCTATAATTACTGTGGCCCCGGAACAAAATTAGAAGAACGTTTAAGGCTTTGGCCACGCAATGAGCGACGAGCGACTAAGCGAGTGAACGACGAGTCGCTGAGCGACGCAAAAAAATTAAAACACATAAAATTGTATGTAGATGGCCACATAAACCCTGAGCGACTTGCGATTTTTTTAAGCGATAGAACGACGTCGCTCTGCAATAAAATCTGTTTTAATTTTTCAGTCGATCGCTGAGCGACAAAGTGATAAGATTTACAAAATAAATACAAAAAAGTTTTATTTCAGCTGTTCAAAGCCGTCCAGTGCTATGGCAAGAAACCCAGAATAATATAAAATAAAATGCACGACTGGATCGCACAAACTTGCTCTTATGATAAGCAATTGCGTAGTGGCTGCATATATGGATATTAAAAAAAATTAAATAATTTCGAAAATTCTTTTATTTTTTAAATTAGTTTAAGAGTTTTCTCGGAAAAACTAAGTATGCAATAAAATTTCTAAGCTATACGTCAATCTAGGAAAAAAAATATTGAAAATCGTTGGACCAGTTTTTTTTTTAAAAGGTTATTTTTGAAAAACTTTTTCAAAAAATATTTTGAAATTTATTTGAGTTTGCAAATATATGGCAATCTGTAGTTTACATTTGAAAAATAATTAAGAAAAAAATCAATGCACCCGTTTCCAACATATTTCGAAAACCAAAAATTTTTTTGAAAAAATTATAAAAAATCAAAAAAAAAAATTTGAAATGCCATATTAATAAAATTATGAATAAAATTTTATTGAAATCGAATGCATAGTTTACGAGAAAATTCGATTTGAAAATACTGGTTCTATGAGAGGTACCATTATTAGACAAATTTTGAAAAAAAATTTCAAACCAAAAGAGAGATTGTCTTGCAAAAATAGCATTCTGAAAGTTTTATCAAAATCGTTAGAGCCGTTTTTGAGAAAATAAATTTTTGTCTTCAAGATTGTATGGCAGGTGCCGTTATTTTTGGACCTAGAGAAAAAATAAAAAATACGTTCCGAGGGACGGCCAAATAAATCCTAAATACCAAACTTGAAGCAAATCGGCCCACCCGTTCAGCCTCCAGAGGCGCGAACAGACAGACAGACAGACAGACAGACGGACGGAATTTCCAGACCCACTTTTTTCGACTTCTCCATCATCGTAATGTCATGTGTGATTGTTATCTCAAATTTTTTTTTCTGCACGAATCCATAACTTGCCTTATAGTACCTATAATCGCAAGTAAAGAACTTGGTCGTCTGTAAAGTCGGTTTACGGACGATAATTTTACGTGATAACCAATTTATATCTCTTCCACCACCACCCACCATTTTTGATTTTTTTTTGCTCACCCCTTACCCCCCACCCCCCACATACAACCACCAACCAACAACCCACCGATTTTGACATATTTGACAAATTAAAGAGCAACCTAATTTTTTTAGCAGTAGTTGCAACGCTCGCCGCGGACCGCTAGTAGCTCTATTAATATAAACTCGAATTTCAAATAAAAAGCTACAAAAACCACACTTGACGATGTCATTTTGCAACTAATCGCTCAGCGACGACGTTCAGTAAATGGTCACCCATCGCTCAGGTTCGTCGCTCAATCGCTTAGTCGCTCGTCGCTCATTGCGTGGCCAAAGCCTAAGAAGGGGTGATAAAGGAATCAATCAACTGGACGAGGCTTGCCGCCTTCACGATATTGCATATTCTAAAAGTAGCTCTCTCTCAGATCGACACGCTGCCGATAAAGTTCTTTCCGAGCAGGCGTGGAAAAGATTCAAAGCAAGCAACTGATCAGTCTCTGAAAAGCTAAGCGGACTCTTAGTCACCAACATGATGAAAGCAAAAACAAAATTCGGAATGGGTAGTAAAAGAACTAAAAGCGAAACTAAAAGAACTAACAAAACAAAAACGAAGAAGGTTTGCAATAAGAATTTATTTAAGAAAGCTAAAAGCGAGGCAAGAAACGCTATTAAAAACAATATCAATTGTTGTGGTACAACGTCTATAGCAAATATTGCTGTGAAAGCTGCAAAAAATGTTTTGAAAAACAAGAAAAAACAGTATATTCAAACACCGAGAATAATTCCTCTTCCAAAAAGTGGTGGTTTTCTCCCACTTCTAGCTCCAATTTTAGCTGGTTTATCAGCTGTTGGATCTTTAACGGGTGGAGCAGCTGGTGTTGCAAAAGCTCTGAATGATGTTCGAGCTGCTAAAAGACAACTTGAAGAAAACAAACGACATAATAAGGCTATGGAGGCAGTTGCTATTCAAGGAAATGGGTTATATTTACAACCATATAAAAATGGGCTTGGGC
The DNA here is from genome assembly GCA_916050605.2 of Platycheirus albimanus. NCBI lineage: Eukaryota > Metazoa > Arthropoda > Insecta > Diptera > Syrphidae > Platycheirus > Platycheirus albimanus. Next base: position 97,794,723 of record OU696696.1, on the reverse strand, counting down.
TTTTCCTAACCCCAAAAAACTAATTGAACTGCTACCCAATCGACCCTTAAACAATTTCGATATTGAACTGTTTGGAAAGAAACACTTAAAACATTTTAGAGGAGTTTTTATGAGAGACTCATTGCCAAAAGCACCATTCGGTAGGGAGTGTGGTGTTATAAATTTGGATCGTGAAGCTGGCACTGGTACTCATTGGGTGGCATATATTAGAAATAAAAAAAAAGAAAATCTTGTAAAATATTTTGATAGTTTTGGAAATTTAAGGCCGCCAACTGAAGTAATAAGCTATCTTGGTAGTAAAATAAATTATAATTATATTCAAGAACAAGACTTTGATACATTTATATGTGGACATTTATGCTTAAGGTTTTTATTAGAACAATGTAAAAATGTTTTCAAAACTGGAAATAAGAAATGAATAAAATGATGTAGAAGAATCTAAATTGTGTCATTCGTCTTTTAATCAACATGTCGTTAACACTTACTTTAAGTGGAAATGAATCCAATCTCAATGCTGAGTATTTCCCACCAATTGTATTGAAATCTAATTATGTATGCGGACTCATAGATTTCCAAACATACAACTCTATACCAAACGTTGATGAGTTTAATAACTTGCTGCATATAGGTGATAGCGTAATTTCTTTTCCTATAGGGTCATATGAGATAGAAGATATAAATAATTTAATACAAAAAAAACTTATTGAAATTAACAAAAAAAAGAAAAGTGTAATAAGAAAAAGTGAAATTCAAATCAAGGCAAATAACAATACTCTGAAATGTGAAATTTACAGCTCGGAAGACATTGACTTCTCTAAACTAAATTCTATTGGGTCTCTTTTAGGGTTTAGCAAGAAGTTGTTGAAGTCAAACTTATTACATGAATCGGATCTTTACGTTGACATAAATCGAGTTAATGCGATTCGCGTTGAATGTAATATAATAGATGGAGCGTATGTAAATAATCAATCCGCGCACATCTTACACGAATTTTCTGTTAAAGTAAGTCCTGGCTATAAAATCATAGAAGTTCCAAGGAATGTTATTTATTTACCTGTGAACGTCAAGCGAATAACATCGTTGTGCTTAAAGTTCGTCGATCAAGACGGTAAAGATATTAATTTTAGAGGAGAAAAAATAACGGTTCGATTACATTTACAACCCGAATAATGATTGTATATGGAAATAACGGGTGATTTTTTAGCTGGTTTGGTTTTGGCAACACTGGTTTTGACAGCTGACGTGTGTTTAGTACCTTGTGTCACTGTCAAACAGCTTCAGTTTGGTTTGCAATTTAACCATGGATCGTCTTACAAATGAACAACGCTTGCAAATTATTGAATTTTACTATCAAAATTCGTGCTCGGTTCGAAATGTTCAAATTGTTCAAATTGTGTTCAGCGATGAGGCTCATTTTTGGTTGAATGGGTACGTAAATAAGCAAAATTGCCGCATTTGGAGTAAAGATCAGCCAGAAACATTGCAACAGCTACCAATGCATCCCGAAAAAGCCACTGTTTGGTGCGGTTTATGGGCCGGCGGCATTATTGGGCCATATTTCTTCAAAGATGATGCGAATCGCAGCGTTACTGTCAATGGTGAACGCTACCGAGCGATGATAACAAACTTTTTTTTGCCCGAAATGGAAGTTCTTGACTTGCATGATATGTGGTTTCAACAAGACGGTGCCACATGCCACACAGCACGCGAAACAATGGCGCAATTGCGAGGCGAGTTTGGTGAACAGTTAATTTCACGTTTCGGGCCGGTCAATTGGCCGCCTAGATCGTGCGATTTGACACCATTAGACTATTTTTTGTGGGGCTATGTCAAGGCGAATGTCTATAGAGACAAGCCCGCTTCGATTGACGCACTGGAAGCCAACATCCATGCATTCATTCGTGAGATACCGGCCGATATGTGTGAAAGAGTATGCCAAAATTGGACTCAGCGGATGGGCTACCTGAGACGCAGCCGCGGTCAACATTTGCATGAAATTATCTTTAAACATTAAATTGCAAGGTTCAAACTATCGATTCAAATAAATATTTCATTAATTTTTTCAAATTTTTCGTGTTTTTTTTTTAAAAAAAGTTCTAAACCTCTTAAAAAATCACCCATTATAACTGACTCAACTTCTTATAAAAACATTGTTGAAAATAATAGATTGCTCAATCAATCTTCAAACTTAGCGGTGGTAACACGTCGTCGTCATCGTCTTACAAACCATAATCAGGACTATTTATTATCATTAGGATACATCCTAAAACATTAAAACCAAAATATGTTAAACATTTTTCAAGAACCTGAAATCAATGAAAGCATTTCTAAATATGAATATCATACTTATTCACCATATCAAAACAATTTCGAGAGAAATGACATCATACAGATTTGTATACAACATCAAAATCTTAATGTCCTTCCTTCAGAAAGTTTTTTATATGTTGAAGGCTCATTATCGAGGACAGATGGAAAAGACCTCGTAAAAGAAATAGAGAACACAAAACTAGCAAACAATGCAATGTCTTTTCTTTTTGATGAAATACGCTATGAACTCAATGGCAAGGAAATTGACTACAATCGAAATGTTGGAATTACTTCAACGCTCAAAAACTATTTATCTTTAACTAAAAATGAAAGTGGCATGCTTTTAAATGCATCCTGGTCTCCTGATTCTCCTATTAGTATTTTAAAACCGTATTATTTTAATTACTGTATACCATTAAATAAACTTTTGGGGTTCGCTGAAGATTATAAAAAAATTATTCCGAACGCTCGACATGATCTTATTCTAACTCGAGCCAGAATGGATGAGAACGCTCTTATCTCACAAACAGATGAAAAAGTACAAGTACAACTTCATAAGGTACAATGGAAAGTACCACACGTGACATTATCAGACTCTATGAAATTGAATTTATACAAATCTATAAATAAAAACAGTGCTATGAAAATTGCTTTCCGAAACTGGGATCTTTATGAATACCCTATGCTGCCAACCTCTGACCATCACATATGGAATGTAAAGACAACAACACAAATTGAAAAACCTAGATATATTGTCTTTGCTCTGCAAACTGATAAAAATAAAAAACTATCTGCTGATCCTACAACGTTTGATCATTGTAATCTAACAGACTTAAAAGTATATCTTAACTCTGATGTTTATCCACATGAAGATCTCAATGTTTCTTTTGATAAAAATAGATATAGTTTGTTTTATAAAATGTACACTGATTTTCAAAAAACTTACTACAATAAAACCATCACTGAGCCTCTGCTTTCTTGGGGTATATTTAAATCACGCGCTCCAATTTTCATTATAGACTGCAGACATCAAAACGAATCTATGAAAACAGGCCCCATCGATATACGTTTGGAGATGAAAACATCACAAAATATTCCTGTAAACACTTCAGCTTACTGTCTTATGCTACATGATCGTATAATTGAATATAATCCACTTGATCAAGGAGTCACCAGAATTGTTTAAAGTTTGGAAAAGCTAAAAAAAAAAAAAAAAAAAAAAAAAAAACAATCATGATAATTGTTTGTCCTCGTCAAGGCGAATCAAACAAAACCGAATTGTTAAATCCAGACTGAATTATGAAAGTACCATTCTACCTCAATCAAATGCATCTATCATGGACGAAGCTGAACAAAATTTAAAAGACCCCAACAAGTTTCCTAAACAAGTTAAGAAGTGAACTAAACAATGTAATGAAATTTCTTTTCAAATAAAAAGTACAACAACAAGTTTCAATAATTTTTTTTTATTTCATAATTTTAAACAGAATTGCTTGAATGACAACGTTGTCTTTTAAATCCATATGGTAAAGAGCTAAAACGACGTTTTTCTGATTTGGCTTTGTAGGTTTTAACTTCTGGTATGGTAAGCACTTGATGGTCGCTTGTCCGAGGAATATTATTAGATTTAATAATAATGCTTTCACTATCTGAGGAAGAAGACGAATTCAAAACAGTGTCTTTAATGGAATCAAAGTTGATTTTTTGTGATGATTCATGATTGAGAAAAATCCCCTTCACTTTACAGACAACGTGTTCCATCTTGTCTTTTGTACTGAACACTTTAAATGCATAATTTTTGGGGCCTCCGCTAACGAATTCTGTTATATAACTCCCAATTCCATACACTTCCAATTCGTCAGTCATATCGCCGATAAATTGTCCAGTAGGAGGTTCAAATTCTCCCTGACGACTTACATATATTACCGAATCAGTATCGTAATATAGAACTCTTTCCTCTAACCTCTCCAGGTAGCTATATAGTTTAAGTCGAGCTAAAGCAGTCGTGTAAGCAGCAACACAAACATTTACTGTCGATAAAGAATCGATTGCTTCTTCTTTCATCTCGAAATTAACGACAACGTTTTCTTCATTTACAGGAAGAATGTGTAGTACTTCAATCGACGGATGCGTAACCAGATGAAATAAAGTTGAAGGGTTATTCAGAACGACAGTTTGAAGTTGATTTTCACGTTGTCCAAATTTCCCCCAAAACGAATTCAATATCAGCTTTGCAAGTGACCTCTTTCCTGGATTGACACATATTTCTGCGAATTCCATCTGAATATTTTCTTTCTCAAGAAAATCAGAAATATATTTCTCTTTTTCTTGTTGAGATGAACATTCAGCCGGCCATCCAGATGCTTCTTGCTTGATTTTTAAAAACTTGTTCATCATAGACGTAAACAGGCCATCATCAGAATTTCTACCTGGTTTATATTGGACTACATTATATTCCCATATTTCAAAAATGGAAAGTATGATGTACCCTTTTTCAACTGCTTTTATGACCTCGTCAATTACCCAAGTCCCGACCATTGCTCTTTGCTCATCAGTATGAGTACACAATTGTTCATTGTTTTTTTCATCACTGCAGCTTCTACACAATGAAAACATGAGCTTGTCATTTTGTTTCATTGGCAATACCGGATGCAACAGGTTTTCTGGAGGTAAAATTTTGCACTTAACGAGTCCATTTATCCCATCCAATTTCGTTGTCGAACAGATTGCATCGCCAGTTAAGTGAATTTTAGGGTGGCCAATGGGGAATTTTCCGTTCTTACAAACCCATGGGTATAGAGAACAAACATCTATGTAATTAATTTTTTCGCCTTTTTTACATTTATAAAAACTGACTGTGTTTCCGGTACGTCCGCCATAAAAGGCATCACGGGGATTAAGTGGGGAGCTTTGAATAAGTTGATGCGTGTTTATGAAATTCAATTCTTCTCTATTAAATGACTTAAGATGAGTTTGAAAAACACAAGACCACATTTCAATTACCTCGTAGTTGAAGCTTCTCAATCTGTTAGTTTTAGCAATGGTTCTTTCATACCTCTGATTTAATGTATCAAGTTCATTTTCGTGTAGAGGATCATCGCGTTTGTGCTTCAAGCAGAGAGGATGACCATGGTAATAGCACCCATGGAATTCAAAAATCTGTTTGGTTTCTTCACAAAAACCATCAACTTTTACTCTATTGATAATTACTTCTTTGCTTTTATAAGAATGTTTGATGTTTATGTTTCTTTTCTGCTCTTCCCAAATCATCCACTTTATAGCTTCTGGTGACTGGTTGTCAATGCATCTGTACCCTTTTTTGGGTATTAATCCGATAGTGTTTGGTTTGAGAAAGTTGCGTCTATATAACAGATTGCAAGCTGAAGCAATCGTTACTGATTCTAAAAATGGTTCAACGTTACATTGCGAAAGAAATAATTTTCTAAATTGCAAGCAAGCCCCTGTCAATATTCTTACATCACTCTTGCAGTATTCGACGAGTTCGTGCTTCATATCAAAATAATCATTTTGGTGTTCAGAATACCATTTTAAGAAATCAGCGCGTTCTTCCGACCTCATAGTATTCGCATTGTAAAATTCAATGGCTGGTAATGTTCCAATGTACTCTTCATTTTCTTTTGTGTTGAAAAGATACGGAAAGTAACCTTTCTTTAAAACCGGCGGCAATTCAAACGCTTTTGGGAGCTTCGATAACGCCATGGGAAAGTAGTTTATCGAGTCGATAAATTTTACGTTTCCTATTACCATCAAAATTATCTTTGTTCCTCGCATAATTAATTCGGGGTCTAGTTCTGTTTTCTCTAAGACATAGTTTAAAATGAACTGATGATCGTAAGCTTGACCATTGTGAGCAATCACAACCACATTTTTAAATTTTTTCCGAATTTCGAGCATATATTGAACAAATTTAGGTACCACGTCTTCTCCTTGTAGAACGTTCAATGACGAATTACAATATTCACAGGAAAGCAAATCAGGATACTCCACGCAATGACTACATTTGTTTTGAAACACGCATAAATTTGGTTCATGTTTTGTAATAAAAGCCTTTGTTGTTGTTGCTTCATCTTCGTCATTCCAAATTTTTTCCCCAATTACTTTTTCTTGGCGACTTTCAAGATCATAAAATACATACAAGAAATTTTTCAAATCAGGTTTTCTCGTATTAGGCATACTGTAACACTTATGGTCTTCAGGAACATGTTTTTTACAATTCTTGCAAAAGAACTCGCCACAAATATGCTGTCGACTTCCTCCGTAAGATCTTAAACAAGCAAGGCATCTTTTTATTTGCTCACAGATAGACTGTTTTGTAACGTAAATAAATAAGAATAATGGACCATTATTCATGGCGCTACAAGCGACCCTCAATAAGATCCCACACAGTGTCCTTATATTAGATCCCCTTAAGTAACGTCAACAATGACCCAAAACCTGGAATATAAGAAAAGCTACCAAACGAGAAATGAAACATAGCTCACCCTTGTACCAACTGATGAGAGACCACGGCCTCTATCAGATGACGTCTGCAACGCCTGCAAGAAGATGGATTTCCGAGGACTATAGCGCTGTCTCCTATAGACAGTGCCCTTCAGCGTTGGATTAAACTTACCACAGTAGTTATCTCAGACCTCCCTGGTTCCTGCCAAAGAACTGTGATAGACCTGCCATCTTATCAACGACTAATCTGTCTCCTTACAAACATCGGCCCATTCCCGTTGCAGTTTTCTCAATTCCCTCCTTTCCACTTACAGAAACTTACTCTCTTCGACCAAACCTTAAAGTCTTTATTCTGATCGTCAAGTAAAACTCACTACTACAAACCATAGATGAACCAGTTTGCTACTTTACCACAATACTACAACAAAACCCAAGATAAATCCCAAAACTCACTAAATACCAAATTCCTTAAGAAATTTACACTGGCTCGGTCGCCTTGGACACTAGTCCCAATGTGATTCCTTAATGAATCCAAAGTGGAAAGGTTGTAACTCTGTTCAAACCAAAAGACTGTCTCATAGAGAACTCTCTCTATGACCACAGACCCACTTGGTAGAGACAGAGAAACATTTGGGTTGTGATCGACCTTCGCATCCGGTTCGCACGCACGCCCTCAACTAGCTCACAAGGGTCGTGCATTCTTGCTCAGGGATCGACAACGTTGTTACCTCTTTTAACCAGTGCGAACCTACTGAAGTTTTAGATGTTTGAAAACTCAGAAAAACTAATTTAAATATTCTTTGCTGGGGCCTGATCAACAAACGCTGAGACGTAAACAAGTCCGAAAGTATAATCGAGTTGGAAGGCCGACTCGACCTAGAAAGTGTATGTATAAGACGTAAGAGAGAACAGCACTAATAGTGAGCCGCTATACTAAATGAATCTTTAGATGTTCAAAGACAACGCGCTATGGCTCAGTCAGTTTATCGAGCGCAAATGATTAAAGAAAGAAACTGACTAGAGGAGTAGGTCAGCACCTACTCACACTCTTATAAACTGTGAAGGAGGAGAAGATGTTATAATTTACCCCCTTCGGGCATCTATACCCACCCATGAGGAATTGATTCATCATCTCGAATCTTATTTCCACCATTGACCCGTGGTGCCGAGTGATCAGAAAAACCTGTCACTATAAAATGTTAAGGGTCCCCATATATGATAAACGACAAGCGAAAAGACTTGTCTAAACCATTACCCAAAAACTACATAACGACCTAATCGTTACCAAAACTTCAAAACTCAAATACTCGACACTACACTACACCTCAATATGTTACCATCTTAATCCTTACACCACCGAAGTATGTCCACCCCTCCCAACGTACTTACGCAAAAACTGCCATATCTGAAATAAAGCTTAAGCTGCTAGATATCCAAATACACTGTCTACTGGACAGCATTAAAAACACTATAAAGTTTTCTGTATCAAAACGTTATAAAAGTTGTTTGTTTTATTAAATTTATCTTAACACTATAATTTCTCTTAATAAAGTCTAAATATTCAAAACTAAAAATGATAATTTGCTAAATCTAATCAGAAAAATAATGACAAAAAATATTCTTTACCGACTACTTATTACGACCGACGATGAAAGTGAGAAAAAGAAAAAGTATTTCTCTCTTTAACCAAATTAAGTTATTTGTAAACTATTGCGATATATTTGCGAAGTAACTTCTAGCTTCTCGCAATTTGTATTGTTGTCTTTTTACTTTCAAAAAAAAATGTTTCGCTTAAGTGAAATGTACTCATAGTATCATTAAACTTAGCTCGCTTTGTATTCTCGTTGATTGTTTTTATACAACAAAAAGTTGAAGTAAAAGTAACTGTTTTACTTTTTGAATTCTTTTAAAAACTCTTGGTTATTATTCCAATATCTTGTACTCAAAAGTTTTTTTATTTTATCGAAGACGAAAAACTGTTATAAAAACTCAAGACTGAACTGACACAAAAACTGAACTGTACGATAGGATAGTTACTAATGATTTTATACGATGATACGAAAATTCTAACGAAACCCAAAATGAAAAATATCAAAACATGGAACGTTAGTCCAAGGGTTTATGTTGTTGGAAAACAGACAAGGGAGATAGTATGAGAGACAGATTATATTAATGATTAAAAATATGGTTTATCAATTAAAATTCAAAAATATAGTATTAGCAATATAATTTCAAGGACGTGATGGATCGGGAGAGCTCTCTGGAACCAGACGCTGAAAATTTAGAAAATTTTATTTAAATGTTAAACTCTACACTAACCATATGTGAAATCATGTGCTTATAATGTTGCTCTAACCTTGTATCTTATCGTTTCGTTTCATGAAACAACTCAAAAGTAAATTTTCATTTCATTCATTATCTTCATACAAAAGAAGATGTAATGTCTTTGAGTGACCGGTATAGTGTCACCGTACTGTAAACAAAAGTTCACTGTACTTTGATGCTATCCAAAGCAAACGGATACGTCACAAACAAATACACAAATAGGTGCAATATCAAACAAATTGAGGTAGGTCAACGTATATGTACCTACGAATTCCGTTAAGGAATAGAGATAAACTCTTAGAGTATCTATGAAATAAGTCTTCAAAGGACTTCCAGCTGGATTTGAAACAAGCGTTGTTGCTGAAGTGAGTAAAAGAAAAAGTGAGAACTAAAAAGTTCCAAAACGATAAAGTGTCTAGGGTGTTACGAACAAACCACTAAGACAGTGCTAATCAAAATAAAAAAGTGACGAAGAACGAAAAGAAGTGGTGTCGTGAAGATACGAACACCGGACAGATTAGCTGGACAGAAATAGAATTTAGAAAGTGTTCCCGAGGGACAGTGAGTGATGTGGATATAGCAAGGTGCTATAACTGATGGAATGCGTAAAGCATTAACTAGAGAAATCACTTATGAATTCTAAAGCATCGATCTGAAAGTACAATCCGTACGTATAATCAGCTTAAGACTCGTCAGGAATCTTTACAAAAAGTAATTTAATGATCTATCTTGATTTTAAGAGAATAAAAAAAAGTAACGCCGTGAAGGCTAGTAAGTATAAAAGAACACATATGCGTTCGAAGAAAAACTACACAATATAATTAGAAATTACAACTTTCTTCACTCGGTCTTAAATGCACAAAACACAAATTAACACAAATTATATTTCACTTTTAGGTAATCTTAAATAAGTTTTCAAGGTAAGTATTTAAAGTAATTGTAAGATAACTATCTACATCGATAAATAAAGCATAATATAATATATAATCTTATAGGTGCGTAGATTGTAGTATATTTTGTATTCAAAAATTAAATGAGCTCGGCTCCACCGTCCGTGGGCGTTCTGACGTCGCGTCAGGAATAAACGAAGAATGATCTGGTGCTTTCAGCACGCATAAAAGAAGCGATAATATCGAGCTTCACAACTTCTTAGTATGGTAGGAGTCTCTTAATACTTTGAGACTACTCTCGAGGCGTTATAATTTCAAGGATTATTAATATTTAAATCTTTACCTGGTGTTCCAAAAATAAATCATTTGGTCAACCTGTAGTTCTGGTTTCTTTTCTTTTATTTTCAAAAAAAAATGCGTAGATTCGACGAAAAGTGTAGGTGGTTTCTCGTATGAAATGCCACGTGAAGTACGACCATGTGGTTCCGTGTCTCAGACCTGAGAACCATATGTCTCGCCACAAAAAAAAGAAAGATGAATCCCTCGTTGACGGCAAATGCTTCGGGTACGCAATATATATATGCGTCCTTACTTCACTTAAACCGTGTTCAGTTAAAGATGACTTGATGTATGCCTTTTCAGGACTTATAGTTGAAAACTAACAGGATTCATGCCATCTGAAGGGGCATGCTCTTCTCAATCATGACTCAGATTGTCATGAGTATATAAAAAAGGAAATTCCAGGAGCCAAATCTTGCTCCAGACCAAAAAAACCCTAGTGAATACAAAGAATAATTCTGGTATTACTAGTTGAAATAAGAATATTTTGTGGTAGCACGTCCTTTATGAATATAGGAAACATGTCCACAAAAAGTAAAAATGATTGTCGGGCACATGCAATATGGCCGACATGAAATAAAAAAAAAAAATCTTACCTTTAATAAAAAGGGTGAAATCCTGGTTCTAAATTGCTCCAGGCAATTTTAATTTATCATATCTTATGATAAAACTTGATTTTCAAATCACACTCGCGAGTAAAATATGTATAAAAATATGAAAATGTGAAGTTAATTTCTGCTGCACAAAATAATACTTGAAAATTCTTACAACTTTTTTTCTTGAAGTTACTTGAATGCGGGTTGAAAATATAATGAATGAGACATAGACATTTCTGTGAGGCCACGCCTCTGTCTGGTTTTCTATGGAAAAGATTTACCGCGTTCTTTTGTTAACAACAGTATTTGCGTTCGTGTTTTGTTAACAAAGTGAAGTGCGTTTAGTATCGGGTAGCTGATAAAGCTACTTCACACTGACATTTATAATAAAGATAAAATGTGTCAAATGACGAAAACTAACATGTTCTGTCGATTTATTTCGGTCCTATAATGTATAATAGAGGTTGTTGAGTAACTTAGTGCCATTTATTCAACAGTATATAACTTTTTTTGTGCATGTCAAATTTTGACATTTGACGTATTTTCTTTCAAAAATCGGTTCAAAATTGACACTTTTCATTACTACCTCAGTTGTTGTTGTGGACATGACGTTTATTCATGTTTTCAAGCTAATAGACAACAAAATATTGTCATACTCATCTGACAGTTCAGATATTGAAAGAATTCTGATCAGGAGTTGTCAGAAACGATCTAAAAACGGTTTTGACAGGTGAATAAGATTTTATCTGTACCATTTTATGTACTTCACATGTCAACTGTCACTACTTGTCAAAAGTAAAATCTACGTCAGTTTTAGTCAAACTGATCTTAACGATATATTTGTTCGGAACGGGCTTTCACTCATGCATTGGACATGCATTTTATGTTTCTTCCAGTAGAATTCCAGAAGAACACAGAAGATACGTAAGAAAGAGATGGAAAGAAGCGTCTGTTTGTAAGGATGGTAACAACAAAAGAAAAATGAAAATGCCGGAAGTGTCTGGCAGCCATAATCACATTGCGTGTCATCATGTACCAATAGAAACTTCTAGAAATGAGTGCGTCTGAGCTCGGAACACGTATTTTCCACTTAGGATTTTTCTTATTGCGGGCAGTGTTCGAACATACGAACTCAATGTTCGGGATTTAGACAAATACTTCCCAAATCTCGTACTCTGGTGGTGAAAAATGAGTGATAAAGGAAATTACGAAAATTTTTGAAATTTCCCGATTTTTGAAGGGAAATGTCATTAGGTAAAAAGACATGAAGTGTTATGCGAAATTACCGCAAGATGTCGCCTGTAGTTGCGGTGACAAAGTTTTCCCTACAAATCTCAAGAATCGAGACAAGTGTCACTTGGCTAGATGCTTGTGAAAAAGGACAACTGTGTCTACCTATACTCTATGCGTCTCCACTAAAATTCCTTCGAAAAAAAAAAAGAAACTTCGAAACTTCGAATTCCTCATCTCATCTGTTCACTATCTCAACTTATTCTTCCAACTCGCTTTTTGATAACTACATTACCTCTTTATGAAAGTGAAATAACATGAAACAAATAACATAAAAACTAAACAAGAGTCTCGTGCACAGCTGAGTAGCCGGGCATGAGAAAAATAAAACTATTTTTATCACAGTAAGATTACTTCTTCAAATCTTTGGTATGAGAAGTGGTTACATAGCCTTTCTCATCTTCTACATCATATAAGTTGTTACCTCGTGTCTTAACAACTGTTACTTTAACAAACTTTGGCGATAGCTTAGCACTGAAATGTTTGTTAGCATCACTCAAAACTATGTTTCTTTTAAAGATGATATCCCCCACCTTAAAATCAACCGCACGACTTCTGAGATTATAAACTTTCTCATAGGCATCGTGTGTCTTTTCTAATGTTGTCTTCAAGTAAGTATAAAGAATGTTCATCTTCGCCACCTTGGGTAACCAATCGATTTCCGAGTTATTAAGTCCTCCTAGGTCTCGCAATAATTTGTAGTCCGCTCCATGTTCAATCATCCTTTGACCAAACAAAGCCTCGTATGGCGACATTGTCAAAGCAGAATGAACAGTTGTGCGTAAAGCACTACTGATAGATGACAAATGTACATCCCAATTGGTTTGTTTCGGATCTACATAAGATCTTATCGCTGCTAGAATAGACCTATTAACCCTTTCGCTAGCATTAGCTTGAGGTGCATAAATCGCCGTCTTATAATTCTTGACACCAAACATTTTTAACATTTCTTTAAAGTCTTTTGAAATAAATTGCGATCCGTTATCGGATAGGATACTCTCGGGTACACCATATAAAAGAAAAATATCTTCGCGTAAAAACTTGATGACTTCTGCAGCTGTGGCTCTCTTAAGGGGTTTAATAAATACAAACTTAGTGAGTTGGTCCAGAGCAATAATGATGAACGCATTCCCATTCCTGGATCTTGGATAAGGACCAAGGAAATCCACATATAAATGTTGGAAGGGCCTTTCAACCTTAAAACTCTCTCCCATTTCAGCTCGTAAAGTCTGGTTAGAAGCTTTTGTAGTCTTGCATGTTTTGCAACGATCAACATATTGCTTCACCTGTGAAAACATACCAGGCCAATACAATCTTTCCCTCAACCTATACAATGTCTTAACGACACCACCATGAGAAGCTCTGGGTGGATTATGTGCCATGGAAATTACAGCTTCTGTCATACTCGACGGTAACCACAACTTCCATGCCAGATCATCCAATAGAGGATTCCCAACTGCATGTTTTGTTCTCTTATAAATGTATCCTTCAGATACCTTCAAGTCTGGTAATCGATCCTGCTCTTTGCTGATGTGACTGATGAGTTGTAAATATTCTTCGGACTTGAATCCCGGATCGTCTAGGTCAATGTGGAGCACCTCCTCGGTTTCGACTTGTGCAACACTGGATATGTAGCTCTCTGCCGTTAAAGCATCGGCTTCATACACTCTAGAAAGAGCGTCGGGTACCACGTTAAGTGTTCCTTTCCTGTGTTCAACCACGAAGTCGAACCCTTGAAGTCTCATACTCCACCTGGCCAGACGACCGGTAGGGTCCTTCATGTTCATCAACCATTTTAGGCTTGAATGATCAGTGATTACCTTAAACTTATATCCTTCGATATACGAACGAAATTTCTGAATTCCTAAAAATGCAGCGAGGCATTCGCGTTCGGTAACGGTGTAGTTCCTCTGCGCAGCATTCAATTTCTGAGAGAAATAGTATATGGGGCGTTCAGCTCCGTTCTCATCTCGCTGGCAAAGTACACATCCGATACCGGACGCTGATGCATCGCATAAAATAATAAACTCCTTCTCGAAATCAGGGTTTATCAGAACAGGTGTAGACGTAAGTGCTTTCTTGATGTTTTCGAATGCTATCTGAGCTTCGGAATTGAAATCAAAAGCCTTACCTTTCTTAAGAGTATCAGTGAGTGGGGCAGCCAAGGTTGAAAAATTTTCCACGAACCTCCGATACCAACCAGCCATTCCTAAGAAACGCCTAACTTGGCGAGTGGTTGTCGGCATCGGGAAGTTGATAATAGCAGCAACCTTATCAGGATCTGCTTTCAAACATCCTTGTCCCACTTTGTATCCCAAGTATTGTAACTCTTCGAAACAAAACTTCGACTTCTCAACATTAATAGTGAGTCCTGCTCTATCCAACTCTCTACTAATAATTTTTAAAACTGCTAAATGTTCCTCGAAAGTTTTCGTCACCACTAAAAGGTCATCTAAATAAACGAAGACTCGGTCCTGCAACTCGCGTGGAACAACTAAATTCATCAAATATGTTAAGCTTTGAGCAGCGTTGCAAAGACCGAAAGGCATCACGTTGAATTGATACAACGGCCTTCCTGGAACCGTAAAGGCTGTCTTTTCCTTCGCGCTCTCCTCCAGTGGTATCTGCCAGTACGCATCTTTCAAATCCACGCTCGATATGAAACGTGTCTCCGAAAGACGTGACAGCAGTCCCTCGATGTGCGCAATAGGTCGCGCATCTTTCCTGGTAACCATATTGACTTTCCTGAAGTCCAAACAAAGTCGATCCTTGCCAGGCTTGCGTACAAGCACAACAGGTGAGGACCATGGACTATTGCTTTCTTCAATAACCCCTAGTGAAAGCATGCGGTCTACTTCTGCGTACATCAGAGACTGCACCACTGGGGAGACCGGATAATACCTTTGCTTGATTGGAGGAGCATCCCCCGTATCAATACCGTGTTTTACCCAATCTGTTTTGCCTAAACCCTTTAGTGTGAATGACGGAAAACTTCGTATCACATCTTCGAGTTTAGCATTCTCTACATTCGTCAATTTACACTTATTGACTAACTTATCTTTTACTTCAACATCATGTTGAAATGACAAACTGGAAATTACATTTGGCGCTATTTGAAATTTCGACCAAAAATCGACACCTAAGTATAAACGTTGTGCTAATGTCGGAACGACATAAAAACTCATGCTATGAGTAGCACCTTTATACTTAACGTCTGTGGTAACTAATCCACAAATTTGTTGTTTCTGCCCGTCAGCGGTTGAAACACTTGAATTAACCTTTTTAACTTTAATATTTTTATTGGACAAGTAAGTTAAGACATCAGCGCCAAGGCAACTGATACTTGCGCCAGAGTCTAATAGACCCAATATCTTGTCTCCAAAAATTTCAACGTTGACATAAGGGCGAGGATCTCCAGATTCTCTTTCTAATGTCGTTGAAGCAATATTCTTATACAATAGTCGTTTTTCCCTAAATCTGATTCGAGTTCGTCTAATACGATTAGACAATTCAGGATAATTCATTATTCGCTTACGGACTTCATAATAATTTCTAAGCCTTTCATGAAATGGCTTTCTCAACAATTCATTCTTCTTAATATTAATATTCAAATCATTTGGTGTTGTTGCATTAACAACAAGTTTATTAATTGGTTTTAAAATTGTAACAGGAGTTTTGAGAGTAGAAGATTCTTCGGCACTTAAAACTCCGGGTTTATCTGTTCGGAGCGAACCCCCCCGGATATTGGGTTGTTCCTCCTTAAGTTTCCCTGACATTTTGGACAAGTAGGAAAAATAACGTTTTCCAATCCACAACGGAAACAAAACTTTCTATCCACAGGTTTACTACATTCCCTGAACCCATGCCCTACACTTAAACAATTCCAACACTTCCAAGTGTTCTTATCCCTATGTACGTTAAGGTCATTAGACAGCCAAGGTCGATAGCGGGAGAGTTGATTCTTGCTTTCGTTTTGGGTGGGTTCAGAGACCAGGAGGGTTACTTGTACATCTTTGATCCTCCCTCCCCTCGTAGTTAGACACCTCATCCTCCACTTTCTGCACAACATCGTGGTAGCAGAGTGGAAGGATGGTATCAGGTACCATTGCGACCACTAACACCTATGGTTTGCTAGTTTACAAATACTTACGTGTTGCGTTCTACGTGTTGGTATGATGATTAAACCGCGATTTCTTTCGTTCGGACTACCTTCAATCTTTACATTTATTATGAGGTGCGTCCACGAATCAATCTTCCTTTACAATCAATTCATATTAGTCTTGTCTTTGGAGACTATGAGGGCCATCAAGCATTTTAACATATTTATTCGAATTCACACATCTCGAATTCAACGGTCGGCAGTGAAAAATAAGAGGTAAGACCGGTTGTGTAGATCCCGGAGCAAGTGCCCGCAGCCTGGCTGAGCTAATCGTGGCTATGGGTACTGCCGGCCACAGCGACGGTCGATCTCGACCACGACCCTGCGTTGTCGCATGCCGTTCCGACTGGCTATTCTCAACAAATAGTCAGCCGGAAAGGGGGCGTTGCCGGCATAGGGTTGCTTCCATCCCATTGGCACAGAAACGCGAGATTGTGGCTAGACTTACAGGTGCGAGCTGGAGTAGAATCTCTGGAAAATTTATTCATGGGTTGTTGAGATAGTACTTCTGGTCTGTTTACATTCGTAAGGGATTTGAGTAGGGTCCTTGGTTTTTAGGTGTAAGCCACGCTTTACAGGTGCTACGAGAGGAACATCTAGTGCTCGTAGTGGATAGGCGTGAACATGTCATCGGATACCCTCTAGGCTGTTCTACGGTGTTTTGTAGTCAGTTCCTATGGTAGGCTGGTGGATGGTTCTCGCTTCTGTGATGAGGGATGGATAAGGAATTTGGAAGAATGGGAAGGGGAGTAGGAGGAGCAGGAGGCAGTGTTAGCGAAGTGTAAGTATTTCTATATAAGGAGGTGCTAGATACACCGATACACGGATGAAGGAGTCAAGGATAGGGCAGGTGCTTGTCTCTTCCTACTTCCTCTTCGGTTTGTGACGTTGATGGGCATTAGTTTGGATCTTGAATATCCATAGGGTATTTGAGTGTAGGGATTGGTGTCTATTGACGGTTGCAGGTGGTGTATAGATTATGAACTTTCTCCAATTATTTTTACGCTACAAGTGCGTTGAGTAATAGGTAGAAACCATCATCTTATATCTTCTTTTAAATTTTTCTATATTTTTACGTTACAAATATTCTTGAGGAAGTTCAAGAATACCTCGAAGGCTTTCCAGGTTTTTATAATTTTTTTACTTTTTTGTAACGTAAAATGATAAGTATAGTTTTCTTCAGATTATATGGAATTCGAGTATTTATATGACGAAGGATCAGATGCCCAGAGTGTTGCACCTTCCCCCATAAATACCAACAAAATTGATAGCGACCAGCTGGTTCCGCAAGAAAAAAATGGTTAGAGTTTAACACACGAAGAACGCTTAAAATGCACAAGCTTGTCCATTCGGATCAGAAGCGGCACAAATGTAAATTCTGTGGGAACGAGTACAAAAGGGCGAAAGCGCTAAAGAATCACCTCATCTTACAGGCATCAAGCCATATACCTGAAATTTCTACGACAAGACATTCGCCAATGGTTCTAACTGCCGCAGTCATAAAAAGAAATCACATCCTGTAATGGCGCCTGTAAATGGAAATACATATTAAAATCTTGTTTGTGAATTTCAAATTTTCTTACCTATTGCAAAACACTCTGTCGTTGCTATGGATTTGATGGCTTGCATAACTTGGCTGCTTTCGCTGCAGCTGAGGAATGGGTGCTGGTCCAGATGCTATGGCTGGTTGTGCAACCGAAAGGGATTTTGGCAATCGAATCACTCTGCCAACGCTTGGAATACTTGCTTTTAATAATCCAAATGGTATGGGCGTGAGGCGTTGTAGGGTAAAACTTTCTCATCCATTAAAAATTACAAGTAGTATTTGCAACTGGTGCCATCTAGTTGAGAAACCAAATGGTAACTCGCTTGGTGCTGAACGCACCCAATATGGTTCGCCATTAAAATAGAGTCCACATCTAGAATCCACCCCGACAAACAAATTCCACTTCCTGAATGTCGTTCACATGACCTCCATTTTTTTTATGAAAATTTCTAAGTCATGCGCACTCCATCCTTTCATTGGAAGTACATTAGAGCGACAGGCGACAAGAATTGGTTACTGTGGATAAATTTGCTGGCCCAGTCCTGAAGCTACAATTGATGTAGTTCACACTAGTGATTGCAGAATGACGTGGACACACCAGCGAGTAGCGAACGTTTGTGTGATTGAGATCTGACAGATGACGGTTAATCGTAAAATTCACAATAGATAAATACGGTGCAAGCAAAATCTAACCAGGTGACCTACAGGTTAGATTGCGGTCCATTAATCAGGTTGAATCCTCTAAGGAATATACTAATAGCGTTTCTGAAGTCATTGAGTACGGATGTCACTGATTTGTAGCGTTTATATATTAAGTGAGTGATAAAGTTGTCAACACTGACGTCATTGTTGATTTTATTTTTTTTTTGTACTCTCTACTACCCGGCAAAAATTACAAGATCGGAATTATTCTTCTCAGAGCAATTATCCCTGCAGCTAGATAAGAGAATTCAAATCAGGAGGCTAAACAGTGTAGACAAACCTAAAGTGACAGGTGTGATTATGTCATTAATTTTTGTAACTTTACCAAACTGACATCCGCTTAAACATGTCAGAATAGCTCAGTCGTGATATTCTGAGCAATCGTAGTAAGATTTGACCAAAATCTGAAGTTATGACATTTTTACCGTCCCACTTACCAAACCACCCATCACCTGCCAAAAGTAGGAATGATTGTGTTTACCCAGTGACAACGTTCACAAATACGAAGAGTCTGACATGTCATCACGTACTACCATTCTTTCAAGTGTAACCATAACACTAATTCAAAGTATTTCACTCACTTACCCATTCTGTTATACCTACCACACAAGAAAATGCAGAACAACCAAAATGGCCCAGTGGGTACCGACCATTAAAACCTACAACTACGTTCATCAGTAATACCACAAACAAACAGAACTATGTCTGGAAACATGAGAAATCATATTGGAAATTAGGGCGTTGGCCAACTGGAAAGTGGAAGCATTATCCTGGAAGCCGACACCAGACTTCATTTTGAAGAAAGCAATCAACGAATTCACACCTCGGCAGCAGAACCGAATCGCAGTTTAATTTTTAAAATTGTCGCGGCCGAATTTTAACTCCAATAAGGAGTATAAATTTCCAGATTGCCCATGCAATCAAGGAAACTCCACCCTAGCCTAGTACTCAGATCGCGCTAAACTAAATTTTATCTCTACAATATTTATCTCTACACACCCTTGCTAAAAAGTCGCGCTAAATTTTGAAGTTGGAGAGAAAACAGCTGTTTTACAAATCTGTGACTGTGATAGTTTGGTTTAGTTAAAATTTATAATTTGCTATTAATAAGCTTTTTACATGGTTTGTACAGTAATCAATAATTATTTTTAACATATCTATATATATAAAAAGTAAACTATATTTTGTTGGTCGTTGATTCACGCCTTAACCCGTTTACCAATTTCAACCAAACTTTGACACATCTTTGGTATTGGTCTATATATGAATTCGGTGAAGTTTCGTTGAAATCGGTATGTGTGTTTTGTGCGTGCGTGAAAAATAAACTTAAAGCTCACTTAGCAAAACTCAAAAATCATTTATTTGAAATATAATTCAGTCATAGTCGTAATTTTATAATATTGGATTTTTGTTTTTAGTTTTGAAGTAAAAAAAAGCGTCAATACTCGATACCCATACATAAACATTTGTTGTTGCTTTTGCTTTTTTTGTAGTTGTATATGGTTTATCGCTGTGTATACAAATACATCAAAGCATTATTGTGAAGCATGAAATTTGATTTTCGAAAAAAATGTAGTCGTGACCTATATATGTATGTACATATGTATATGTAGTATATCGTATATGTATATACATACATACCACTTATGATGAAGCCTGGTCGCTATGTTTTGAGTAATAGTGAAACTGGAAAAGTTTTCTTGGTTGGCCAATAGATGTTGCATAGTTGGATTTGTGTCCAAGCGATGATGGTGCTTCGATGTAATTAAGGAGTCTTTTGGTTACCTGCAGATTTAATAATAAAGCAATAAAGTTTCAATGGTTGTTTTTCTCTTTTTTTCATAAAATGGTATGCGCGTTAACAGTTGGGGGATCATTACAGTTTTTAAAACATCAAAATCACGCTTTTTGGGTGTATGGCGTATGAGCACTTTTTGTATGTGGGTTTTTAAATAAAAATATGTAGTAGCTATGTACCTACATTCATACATAATACATAAATAAATGGCATTTCTTTAAGTTCTCAAAGTAAAAGAATTGTTTGAAAATGTGCCAATGATATAATATACGTAAGATTTTATAGATGCGGTAATTTTGAAGAAGCAGTGATCCTGCAGACTTTAACTCTCTGTGAAATTATGTTCGCGCGAAATTTCTTAACATGTGATAAAATTAAAGCCAAACATATGTATAAGACGAAAAAACACCAAACATAATTTCTTAGATATACTGACGATTTTATATAGTGCATCCCAGCCAACATGAATGTTTTTGTTGCATCTTTTATTGGTTAATGTTCCTGGACCTACATCTATTTTGAGTTTAACAAGAGTATATGGGCGTCTTTGTCACACTTATCGTCATGCACGTGAAGAACTGCATTTACTTGAAAATGATAATCATTATGGAAGCATCCTCAACAGGTTTACTGATCAAATAAGAACAATATTTTCAATTATTATCAAAACATGTTTTCCATCAAATCCGGTAGAATTGTGGCAAAATTATCGTGACTATATCACTGAAGATATCTTGAATAGAATGCGTCGTATTTCTAGAAATCAGGAATTAATCATTACGCTGGAAATGTATAATGAGGCATTAGTTATAATTGAAGATATTGTGCTTAACAATCACAAATAAAACATTGTCACAATTAGGTTTGCATGCTCCTAATCGACCAATACATGATGC
This sequence comes from Platycheirus albimanus, assembly GCA_916050605.2. NCBI lineage: Eukaryota > Metazoa > Arthropoda > Insecta > Diptera > Syrphidae > Platycheirus > Platycheirus albimanus. Next base: position 97,773,411 of record OU696696.1, on the reverse strand, counting down.
ATTTAATCAAGAAATGCAACGTGAACAACAATATGATATAAATGAAATGAACACATTTATAAATTTGAATCTTCCCAAATTGAATCGAGAACAAAAAGTGCATATGATACCATAATTCAAGCTCTACAAAACGAAAGCGGAGGAATTTTTTTTTTTTTAGATACGCCAGGCGGTACCGGAAAAACATTTTTGATTTCCTTGCTATTAGCGACTATAAGATCACAGAACAATATTTGATGTTGGTCGTACACCGCAATCTGCACTTAAATTACCATTGAATATGCAAATTAATGAAAATCCAAAATGTAACATTTCTAAAAATTCTGGAATGGAAAGGGTTTTGCAACAATGCAAATTAATAGTGTGGAATGAATGTACAATGGCACATAAGAGATCGATGGAAGCTTTAGATAGAAATTTGAAAGATTTACGAAATAATCAAGAAATATTCGGTGGCGCTCTGATATTGTTGACTGGTGATTTCTGTCAAACGCTGCCAGTGATTCCCCATTCAACTCCAGCAGATGAATTAAAGGCATGTTTGAAGTCATCCAGTTTATGGAGAAATGTTCAAACACTCACTTTAACAACAAATGTAAGAGAACAATTACTAAATGACCCATCGGCTGACGAATTTTCTAGACAACTACTGTACTGATAGGAAATGGACAAATTCCTATTGATGCTACTGCTGGATTAATCACTTTGCTAGGTATTTTTTTGTAATTTCGTAAAAACAAAACAGCAATTGGTTTCAAGTGCCAAGCATTGCGCAAAATTATCGAAATCACAATTTTTAAGCTGAAAGATCAATACTGGCAGCCAAAAATAAGGACGTTGAATGCATTCTAATATTAATGTGATCTGCTTAGCGAAGCAGGCACAAGGTCCATTAACTAAATATTTTTTGCATGCCTTAGCTGTTTATAGGGTGAAATGGGATAAAAGAAAAAAAGTGGTATACGGTTTTTAAAAATCTTATTGTGTTTGATAGCTTTTACCTACTTCGATGCTTGAGTGATGCTATTTTTAACAAGCTGTTATAAACAGGAATTCTATTGGATTTTTGTTAATGTAATACTTTCGGGTGTATACTTACTTTTATCAGTTTATTAAATTAAAAAAAAAAAAATCCAGGGGTGGAATCGGCTAATGTGATTTGTGATTGTCACATTTCTGACAATCACATGTGATAAAATAATTGTGTGCGTCTGCATAATGTGATCACCGGAATTTTGTTTATTTTCATTATGTCATTTTCCGTTGGGCAATTGGAGAGAACTCCGAAGACAAATCGTTTCTCTTCGGAGTTGTGTTTTGCGAGTCTTACTTCTTCTGCTTTTTATGAAATATGCGGTCTGAAGGCGCATATATACGAACGTCACAGTTTCTATATATTTTGTATTTCAAATTAAACAATTCGAACAATTTTAATATATAATTTACATTAAGAGACTTGACAATTATGTATTTATTTAGAAAAGATTAATTTAGTTGTCACTTCACGTGATTGCTCACAACATATACGCGTTTCAGAAAAATATCTCAATTAAAAAAATGTTCATTTCTGTTTTTTTTTTATTGTTTTTATTTTTACTTTAATCATGAGGAGAAACTAATTTCTCCCAATCGAAAACAACATTAGTATAGATCTTTGACAAATCTTTGACAGCAAAAGCAAATAATTTTGTTTTATAAGTCAGCGTCAGAGGTTTATTTTTTATTTATTATTATTTTTGTATGCAAGTGACACCTAAATAGCTGTCACAAGAAAAAGTCACAAAAATGTGATTGTCACATGTGACAATCACCTTAGCCAGACGAAATTTGTATATTGTGACTATCACATATCACAAATCACCTTAGCCGATTCCACCCCAGGTTCTCATATTTTACACAAATTAATTTGACGGTATAAAAATAATTAAGAATTCAAACTTATCGCTCTATATTTAAAATGTTTATATCTATCATCGTTTATATCACCGCACTATCTGCTCGGAAGGGCAGAACAACGTCTGCCGGGACAGCTAGTTGTATTATAGTTTTTGAAATATACTTAATAAATAATTCTGATTTGTTATTATTATTAAGCTTAAGTATTCTTCAATAAATATTTAATGTAGCCGTGGAAAAGTTAACAATGTTTTTTTTGCTATGGTTACACAATCTTTATTATGTATGTACCTACCTACCAATAATGTTAAGATGCTTTTCGCATCCATAGTCGATTCGATAATATAATAAAAAACAAAGTATTTGTTCTCTCTATTTGCAGCAGATTTTGCAGAGTGATCTGATCACCAAGCAACGAAATTTATGCAAATACATAAATATCATTTGAAGCGAATATTTTTGTTGGTCAAAGCAAACAAAAAATACAAAAATAAAAATTACAAAAACTACATCAAACAAAGACTTGAGATAAGTCAATATCAACAATTATTTGGCAATGCATACCTCAAGGCTTCTATGGGTAACCTCTTATATGCAATAAACCGAATTCAAGGCGCAGCTTGCCACGCTGGCTGAGATATTACATACTTGTGACGCTGTGACGCAGTGCAACTTCAATAAATAGCAATCAAATCAAATATTCCATTCCATTTTGGGCAAGTGAAAATATGTGCATTAAAATTTAAAAAGCAATACGAATTCCAAAATGAATTGCAATGACACTGGCGTTCAAAATTGTCCATTAGCCATTGTTGATGGCGATAGACGATCATCATCGGGAGAAGGCAATCAGATGAATCGGCTGGTTCTGAATTTAAAATAGTCGATGCCAGTGGCAGCAGTTGCGAAAGGACGAGAACTAAACCTGTATTGGGTATTGCCCATCGGCAGGGTAGTGAATCATCGACAAAAACCTGCGAGGCTGATTTTGGAGAAGAGAAGGATACTTTTCCACCTGTGAGCACAAAAGCAGCCCAAGCGAACGACCGAGACTTAGTTATTGACACAGAGGAACTGCACAAAGTGGAATGGAGGCATTGATGTAGACAGTAAATTGTTTAAAACCAAAATTTAACATCCAGCAGCTTTTGCTATCAACTACAAAAGAAGAGAAGCAAAGGCAGAATGAAGAGATTGTTATAATGGAAACTTCATCGGTATCATCGGAAACTGGTTCTTGGGAATCGATTTTTCCTGATCACTGAAGCGGATGTCTGCAAGTAAGTAAGTAACTCAGCTACTTACGAAGATTGTAAGCGATCCATGTCCCTCACCGGAGACGAAGGTCTCATGAACATTATCGATAAAATTCCTCTGATCTCAAAAACATCTATTTTATCTGTAGACTCCTCTCTATCTCAGTAGCACTTACTCGAACACTTTACAACTTCAGGTTCAGCTGCCGATGGATTGGAAAATGTCAATAACATTCCTCCCTCTGTGAAGGTGAACAAAAAAATCGAAGGGATGTCCAATTAAGCGAGACTTTCGATAAAAGGAAGAAGAGATCTTTGCATTCGATCGCACAATTTCGCACATTACAAAAATATATGTAATACTTGCTCTTGCCAGAGGTTGTTCCTAGAGCCTAGATCTTAAGTTAAAATATAGAGCTATACATAATGAGGCCAACTATTTGTTAAAATAAATGTCAAGACTTTGCCTTTATACATACAACTTTTATTTCCTTAATAAACATGTCTGTATCAAACAAATAATCCATTTTTTGTGTTAAAAAGTTGATAAACTTTGAATTTAGGCTACCATTAGACGGTCCTTGCAAGGACAGTCTGACGTCACAGAAAATGTGTCCTTGTGCTGTCAGTAAATGGACATTCTTCACCGTGTCTTTGCAAGTAAGAATGTCCATTACACGAATGAAACAAATTTGGCATTCTTGTCCCAAAGTACAATGTCCACCAAAGTGGACATTGTTACTTTTGCAATTCAGTGTCCTTGCGAGGACAAGCATAACAATGTCCATTACACGACATGACCATTTTGACAGTTGGTAGTGAATGAAACCGCGCTGAAGAATGCAATTTTTTGCAATGACCATTACACGACATTTATAAATTGGTCCTTGTTAAAAGTAAATTTGACGTTTCGGGGACATTTATAAATTGAGTGACTATCGTATTCTTTTTTTTCTCTAGAAAATATTTACGAGAGGTATGTGTGTGAAGTTTTTCGATAAAATAATTTCAATTAAATATAATATAATAAAATTATAGTTATAACAGGTAGGTATGTCGTACTACAATCGAAAGTTGCAAATGGCGATTCTCGCAGCACATATATTGGAGAGCAGCGACGACGACAACAACCAAGGGCCAACACGAAGAGTTCGTTCTGTGTGGTCCAAAAGAAAGTTCAGAGTGGGAACAGAGCAAATGCATGCAAGGTTGTCAAAATCTGATGTCGCTTTGGCAGCTCATTGAAATTTAACAACAACAAATCCACCCTGAAAAGTGGACATTCCAAGCAACAATGTCCCGGCAGAAATTCGTGCTGTTGCATTGTTGGGACATGGTCTTTGCAAGGAAAAGATGTCAAATAAATGTGTCCTTGTGTCCCATCAACAATGGAAGGACCATTACACGGTCCTTGTAATTTGTCTTTGCAAGGACACATGACATTGTGACATTGTGGTGGACATTGTGGTTGTCCTTGCAAGGACAGCATTTTACAATGTCCATTACACGACATGTCGATTTCAGGACAGGTAAATACGTCATAATGACGTCAGACTGTCCTTGCAAGGACCATTACAAGGACCGTCTAATGGTAGCTTTAGGATCGTTAACACCGGCGAAGAATCACTCTTGTCAATCATTGTTTCTAAGAAGGCATCTTAGTAGCAAAGTCCTCTCTCAAAGAACATTCGATGACGCGCAGCTTGAATAGCATGAAGCCTAGAGAAATGTTGCCAACCACATCTCTTCTAACCTCCCGGCAAAACTCTGAAAATTCCCAGTTAGAGGGACAATGCCAGTGTGAGCCCATTTATGGTGTCACGCTTATTTCAGTTTCAGTTGAATTTCTTGTTCAAATATCTTCTTGGCTGTTGATAAAACTGACTCCAGGGCTGGCGGCTGGGTTACTTGATTCTGACTCATGTTGTTGTACTTTATGGTGACGACTATTACTTTTCATTGAACTATTATTACTGCTATCTGACTGATCGATTTTACTCTCTGCGCTTTGCTCATATCCTGCCACTTCCCCATTTGTAATGTTGTCCGCTGGATGACTCAGACTGGTGGTTAATAGATTTATCTTGGCAGTTGATTTGGTTAATCTGTTTTTGTTGTAATGCCTGCTGCTAGTCGGTGTAGTTGAAAAGTTTTTGTAGGTACACTAAAAATACTATGAAGTACTAGAGAATTGGTTTTGCTGAGGAACTCATCGCTAGGGCTTTTTGGTTTTTCAAACCTGGAAGTGCAAACAAATATTTTAGTCTGATCGGGAATAATTGGATTTCTTACTTGGATTAGCTTCATCGTCATCGGAGTCTTCAAATGCTTTTATGACACCATGCTTCCGCGGTGATGGATCTTCATTATCCTGTTCTTCTTCTTCGCTGCAGCTACTGTCACAATCTTCGTCTTGATTTTCGTCATCTTCTTTATCATTGTTAGTCGGTTGTTCAGTTGTTTCTGTGTGGTGTTCTTTATTTTCTTTCCCCATTGTTTGTGTTTTATCCAAGTTCTTTATTATATGTTGATATTCATCTTATGGCACCTCCAATAATTGGGACAGCTAAGGAAATAAGAGAATATTAACACACGAATTTATTAACTTAGTTTCACAGAATTCAATTAGATGGTCCATTACCATCGGAGTCGTCAATAATTCTAAGCACCAATCTGGCAAATGCAGGTGCTTGAGGTTCGCCTTTTTCATCGTCATATCTTCTCATTGATGTAGTCCTGTTTATATGTTCCTGACGGTCGAGACACAGTAAATGCTTACAAGGCCGCCTGGATTGAACAATCCAGTCGTTCCACCACGTAGGAGACAATGAGGAAGCACGTAGTATTTTTGCTATTGGCACACGTTATCCTCGCAGGGAAGTTTATCTTCTGAAATAATATAAGTTTATGAATAATAATAGTTAATAATAGTAATTTATTATCATGTACATTTATAATGTAGGTACTTACTTTTAAACCTTTTGGTATTTTTTCCATTTTGCCGTGTTTGCGGATTGTTTTGGATCAATTTGGTGCGGTATAATCGATAAACGTCAAAATTTATCTTGTGAAATAATGTATTTTACATTATTTCGCAAGCTAAATTTTGTGGAGACTTTTTTTAGCCTGACAGCTGGAATTTAGCTTGAAGTGAGTACTACTCAGCTAAAAACCCAAGCTAAAATTTATTTTGGGTGGAAATTTGTATGGAAGATAAATTTTAGCGCGATCTGAGTACTAGGCAACTCTTGACATATGTTAATAGTTTTTAGAATTTGCAAAAGTACAGTTCGAAAGTTATTAACATTTTAATCAAATGAAATACTTCACTTAAGTTCACTTTTCTAAACAACTACTCATAACTTTTTAACTAAGCTTTTGCAAATTCTTAAAGTTTTTGTGGAAAACTTCATATTGACTTTTGACATATGTTAATAGTTTTTAGAATTTGCAAAAGTACAGTTCGAAAGTTATTAACATTTTAATCAAATGAAATACTTCACTAAAGTTCACTTTTGTAAACAATTACTTATAACTTTTTAACTAAACTTTTGCAAGTTCTTCAAGTTCTTGTGAAAAATTTCACAATGACCTTTGACATATGTCAACAGTTTTCAGAATTTGCAAAAGTACAGTTCGAAAGTTATTAACATTTTAATCAAATGAAATACTTCACTAAAGTTCTTTTTTGTAAACAACTACTCATAACTTTTTAACTAAGCTTTTGCAAATTCTTAAAGTTTTTGTGGAAAACTTCATATTGACTTTTGACATATGTAAATAGTTTTTAGAATTTGCAAAGGTACAGTTCGAAAGATATAAACTATTTAATCATGTGAAATACTTCATCTTAGTAAATAATTGTAAATAACTGTATAACCAAACTTTTCGCAATTACATAAGTGATTCTTTGATATATTTGTATACAAACTTTGTGAATCTTTTTAAAATCTTAAACTTTTTTCCAAAAATCTTAAGATTTCGATTATTTGCTATTACTATACGCGAGCACTTCAAGCGCCGTATCGCGGGTACTAGAACATAAAACTATTCTGTTCATTATTTCAAATATAACAAACAAACAGAACTTTGCTTTGTCTAAGCAGCTGACATTTGTCCCAAATATAGTGACAGCTGAAATGAAATATCAAGATTTGTTTTCGTCTGGAATCTAGTCAGCATTTTTATTTCTGTCTCTTGAGTTTATATTTTAGTTTGTAAAAATGTATAAACACAGAACATTTGGAAAAGCAGCAAAAACTAAAGCACCCCTTAACCCTTTCGGCGAGAATACAACAATTAAAATCCCGGTAAGTTTAGAAATTCCTCACCATTTTCAATTTTCCAATTCAATTTTTTAATAAACAAATTAAATCAGAGACTAGACAACCCAATCGACAAAGAAAGCGAATCGAAAGAATGTCATGACAAGGAGCTCATTAGCCAAGAAGTGCTGGAAGCAATCCCAGCATCCAAGGAACCAATCCAAAGATATTTTTCACAGAGAAGCACCATCTGTCGAACGCAACTGACTCAATCTCGGTGCACTCAACGACCATGTGGTCGACTTCGAATTGGTTTTAATCAAAGCAGGAGTGGATTTGGATGCTCCTGATAATTTTGTTATACATTTGTACGTACACAAAGTCTAGTAATTGTTTAAAGAAATCCCTTTAATTGAAAGAATTTTGTACCAAATTTCAGCTTGTAACAATGTTTCGTTTGTTTGTTTCGAGAAATCTTTGTTCAGTATCAGATTTATCCGTCGAATATTGAAGCATTCAAAACTGGCCTAGCTATGAAGCTGCTGAGAGTATTTAAAATTAATATTACGGGAGAAGAGAATTCGTATCAGTCGCAAGACAGTATGATAGTCAAATTCCTGATGATCGAATTTCTTCAAGAAAATGTTATCAATGTTGTCCTCGACGAAATTCGAGAGCACCTATCATCAAATATCCGAATTTTAACTATGTAGAATCAGAATAGTTGTAGGGAAAACTTTCTTGCCCTCCAATTAAAAATAAATGTTTGTAACCGGTGCCATCTATCGGGGAAACCGATTGACAACTCACTTTGTGCTGAACGCACTAAATGTGGCCCGCCATTAAAAATGAATCCACATTTAGAATCCACCCCGACGAACGCATTCCACTTCTCTCGGAACCCATTCGGTCTCCATTTTGAAAAGAGAATTTCTGAGACATGCGCAGTCTGCCATTCCAATGGAAGAATGATTTTTAAGCGATAGGCGACTAGCCTATGTCGCTACGGATATTTTTTGCTTGGCTTACACGCAAAACTGCGTAAGATACGGTTTACACTGCAGTCTGCAGAATGAGAGGTGTACACCAACGAAAATGCATAATCAACTAGAATTTCAGCGTGACAGACAAATGTCAAAATTGCCAAGTCCATTTTTAGCAGAAATACAAGATCTTTCTGACTGAAATAATCGGATATTACATTCCTAATTGACATGAGCAATTATCTGTCAAATACTTTAGGAGTAATCGCAGAGTCTTCCAGTAGATTTCACTTTGACAGCTAGTATGCAAGACGAAAACGAAGAAAAATGTGAGTACTGATGACGTCATCAGTGACACAAATTTCGTCCTCTGTCCTGATATCTACTGCTTAGCAGACATCCCTATCGAAGTCCTTTTCTTTTTTTTTAATGGTCACATGACAATAGGCAAAATCGGTTTGACGTTTAATTCTGCCGAGTGCAAAATTATGAATAAATGACAGAAATGATCATGCCATTATTGTAATGATTTGTTGGTACTGTCAACTACCGTAAACAGGTCGGCACCACCCGGTCAAAATAATTTGTTCATCCTAGGTGAGAATATTCACAGAATGGAAACAATGACATTTCCCCCGTCAAACTTGTCAAATTATTCAATACCCAGACAGAACAATCACCATTGGTGTCACTATTCATGATTACTCAGAAATGCGTATATTGTGAACCAATATATCGCTAAGACACGATTCCCTGTGTGTACGTATTCAAAACACACAATACGATGCATAATAATATCTTTTGTCAAGTTTACCTCACATCATTATGCAGAACACCGAAATCCGCCAAGTGTAAACCGGCCTTGTAAACCCACAATCGCAAACCATCTCTGACGTCACAAACACACAGAGATGTAGAATAGTAGAAATTTCATTGGAAGGCAGGGCGTTGGCTGATTGGAAGAATAGAAATATTTTCCAGGAAGCCAGACAGAAACCCCATTTTGAAGAAGACCACCGCCCGAAGTACAAGTCTTTGCCGAACGCTAAGTAAATCTTTTTTTTTTACTAAGTGTTCGCCATTATTTCATCATCCAATGGGAGAATAATCTAATTGCTGGTGCAATGGATTGTTCATCCCCAACCCAAACCTGTAATTAATATTATTAAAATTCAGGTAAGTGATTTTGGTACAATCGCATTTCCGAGCAAGCAGAGGAATTTCTATTCTTTTGCTTCGGAATGTGATTGCCTATGAAACCATGTGGCTTTCGGTTGTTTAACCATGAGTTTATTCCACATGGTATAGGATTATTCAACACTACCAGGAGGTTGGGATCGAAATCCACAACGACTGAAAACCAGAGAAGCCACGAATTGGGAAAAATCTTCTTTTTTAACATCGACGGATGGAGTCGCTAGATGAGGAAGTTTTTTTTTTTGGCCTCTCCGGCCCACATTATTTGTTACCAAATGGACGTATTCTGACCACCTTCAGGAAATAAATTGAAATCCGATTAGATTGTGTTGTGTTTGTGATCCGAGACAAGGAGTTCATCCGAAAGCAACAATTTGTTGCCAAAAGAGAAGGCTTTCAGACGCTAGCCCCTCGCTACTCCAAGGAGAATACTTCTCCTTTGTTTTTTATTCCAAAAGGTGCTGGCTGATATTCTCTCGCTTCACCTGGGCGTTGATCCAGTTAACCGCTCGCCAACAGACGCATCTACGCGTCGTACGTATCAGCCGCACCACCATTTTCGTCGTTATTGGAGGAACCAACTCAATTATTCCTCAACATAAGTCGCCCTCTCGGCGCACCGCACTTTTTCGTCGCTATTGGAGGAACCAATTCAATTATTCCTCAACATAAGTCGCCCTCTCGGTGCAACACATTTTCATCAGAGGAAACGGAGCAACGTCCTCAACATAAGTCGCCCTCTCGGCGCACGTTTTCACTTCTGGAGGTATAACTTGAACCTTCTCCAACCTAAGTCGCCCTTTCGGCGCAACAACAGATTTTCTGCAAAAGAAACACCACAAGGCATATTTCGAAATCCTTGGCTTTATCGGAAATTATTCCAAGAAGACATCACTTCTCCGCAAGGGGATGATAACGCCCTATTGACAGCAGCTTGCAGCACTCAACGTTACCGCCCTATCGGCGCAACGAAGGGACATTTACCTACAGCATCAAGACATTATACGTCGTGGGACTTTCACATTGTTGCAGTATTCAACGCGGGACAGTATATACACGGATGTCTGGCGAGTGCCTACCGCACAGATGCCGATCCCACAACAGTAGCAGCATATTGTGATCTCCAATTGTGTCATCAGTTCCGGAATTTTATGTAATTTATATAAAGAACAATCCAATTATACTGTATCCAGGTAAATATTCTTTTTCCTTTATAAGTAAAGTACATGTGTTAATGTGATAAGATTACGAATAATAATATCTCAGCCATATATACGGCAACTGTGTAGGATTTATTTGCAATTAGACATCCTTTCTTTCTGTGTATCTTAAGAAGTGCATATAAGAAGATGAAGTACCGATACCCACGTCTTCAGTACATTGAGATCGCGGTATAGATTCGTTTTGATAATAGCGGGAATTTCAATCATACCTTGCTTGTTTGAATATCGTGAACATTTACTTAGAGCCCGAGCTCGTAATTCCTTTCACTTTTCGTGGATTTATACTATTTAAATCGCAGCAACTAATCGTTACATACGAACTTCATTGTGTATGCTAATGAATCGTGTGTTTAGTCCTTTGATACTTTTATCTTTTCAGTCTTAAAGTCGGTATCGTTTCGATCATTGTGATCATAGCTTCTTTTACCTTTTTGAATCGTGTCGGTAGCGACCAACAACGCCAACGCTGAACGCCGCGTTTGGATTTTTTTTTTTGGTGCGTGAAGTTATGTTTCTATGAATATCCTTCCCACCACCCCCAATTTACACAGTCGCGCTTGGTATCCGCCTATAATTACAGTTATCAGGTTATCAGTTTTTATAACTACTGTATTGGTTCTATACGGTCTTAGTATTTTATCGTGCGTGTAATTAAACTTAACTTAGAAACCGTCTTCTTACCTTTTCGTTCCCAATAAGCAATACTTATCTTTTTTTTTTATATACTGAAGCACGAACGGCTTGAACAGTCCAAGTCGGAACAACCTTAAATCAATCATTAGAATATTGACAGCAACAGCGAACCAGTTAGTGTCAGTTAACTAGAAGTTTAACGTAAATAAAAATTTTGTTTCAGCCAACTCAGGAGTGCACTTCAGAGGTTACGCTTACCAAAATATATTATCCCCGCTGCCCCATTGGCAGCGCTGTATTAATCTTTTTATATTGAATTGATTTACATTTTTACACTATATTGCTTTAAAATTAATTGCTGATCGATTATGTGCGGGATATCAATTTGAGATCCCACATATATGGTTGTATATTTGTTTGTACGTTGTTTGTGTCGTCTCTATTTGTTGTCGTGAGGATACAGTCATCCATACGATTATGATTTTTGTCGGGAACCGATCGCTTTATACTTTAATTGATACACGTTTTGATCGTATAGTTTATAGTCGCGTGGGAATAATCGGGATACTTAGATACTTTTGAAAAATTCATCTAGTTTCTTCCGAGATAGTTTTATTTTATATCGCGAATATATTCCAGATACCAATTAATGGTTCGACTTCATTATTTTACATCTCACTTCATATATTGACTTTTCCTTCTTTTTATATGTTTAATGTATATGATAGCCATATGACTTGAATCTATATATTCAGTTTAGGCATTTTTATTTGAACTTCGAACAAGATTAATAATAATGTTCTTTTGTGAATTAATGATAGGGTTATAAGAAAGAAGAACCCCAACTAATAAATTACTTAAATTAATTTCGAAGTCTAAGACTTTTTCTTGTGAAAGCATCGATGACAAATCGATTCGTGATCATCACTTTTGTATTAGAGTTTTGATATTTGAAAAGAACTTGTAAAGATCCAAGGAGATCGAATCTAGATCATAAGAATCTAAAATTTCTATATTCTATTAATGATAACTTTCCTTCTATTCTTGATAAGGTAGATTTAAGTAACTTTAAACACTTTAAAAATACATTTTTAATAAAAGATATTTACGTTTTATAACGTTCTTACGAATTTCTAGCTGCTGTCATTTCGATAAGAAAGTTTATATTTCCGTTTTAGATTATTTTTTTTTTGATATGATGCAGACATGTACGTGAACATGAAGTAAGTTTAATCCAGGGGAGGGTGGTACCCCTCTCGTTTCCTTGGTAGGACATTGTGATGTGTGTGTGCAGATTTCCTTACGTTTTCCTTTTTTTTGATTATTGAAGTTTAGATGATTAGAGTTTCGTATAGGTATTAGATTATGAGTAAGATGGTGAAGTAAGCAAGCAATTTAACTGCTTGCCTTTTCATATTAAGGGGTTGTTCATAATCTTCGTGAGTCGTAGGGACTCTTTGGTCCACGGACAACCACGGTCGTTGTGGAGAGAGGTGATTTTCTACATCGAAATGGGTGGGTTGAGAGGCCAGGAGGGTCAATTTAACAACTTCGATTCCTCCCTCCCTACAAGGTGAGACACCTCGACATCCGTGTCCAGCATATCATTACGGCAGCTGGTCACGTCGATGGTAATAACGAGCCGTAGCTGCTTCGATTATCTAAGGTACGCATTAGACTAAATACTTACGTGCTGGGGATATATGTGCTAGGACATTAGGACAAACAGGGCTTCTTACTTCCAGCTTAGGGTTACTCACATAGCGTTAAGAGGTGCAGCTTTGGTTTCGATTTTCTTCTGGGTCAGTTCGTCATGATCGAGTTTTCAAAAGTTATGAGGGCCAACAAGCATTTTAACATACTTATTCGAACTCGACCACCAGGGTTCAACGGTCGGCAGGATAATAAGAGGTAACACCGGTCAGGTAGATCCCGGAGCAAGTGCCCATGGCCTGACTGAGCTAGTTGTGGCATGGGTGCTGCCGGCCAACGCGACGGTCAATCTCGGCCACAACCTTACGTTGTCGCATGCCGTCCTTACCGTTTACTTTTAACGAGTAGCCGGCGGGGAAGGGGGCGTTGCCGACATAAGGTTGCTTCCGTCCCAATTCACGTCAAATCGAACTGATGATATCTAAAGTCGCAGACACTATCTGGAGCTAAACCTCTGGGAGAAATGATGACATGATAATAAGGGTAGTCTTGCAAGTTTAGGTTCATCAATGGGATATGAGTAAGGTTATGGTTTACAGGTGTAGGCTACTGAGTGACACAGCTGCGAGCAGAACACCTAGTACTCGCAGCGGATAGACGGAAATATGCCATCAGGTACCCTCTAGGCTGTTCTACGGTGTTTTGTAGTCAGTACCTATGGTAGGCTGATGGATAGTTTTCGTTTCTGTGATAGGGATGGATAAGAATTTGAGGATTTTGGGAGGGAAATGAGAGAGGAGTAGATAGAGCTGGAGGCTACCACTTTGAGATGTAAGTATGTCATGAGTATAGGGGCATTGGATACATCTTTACACAGGCGATGGACGGAAAGATTGCTAAACCTTGGCATAAGAGCCAAGGCATGTTAGGTGCCTATCTCTGTCTGCTTCCTCTCGGGTTTGGGTTGTAAATAGGCATCTGATTTGGGAACTAAGATGTCCTCAGGGTGTTTGGGTGAAGAGGTTAGGTGTTTGTTAACGATTCAAATCCCCATGCTGTTTTCCGTTTGCACCTTCTTATTGTTTATTAACATTACAGATGGCGTGAGGCAGAGTTTCCTTTGTGGGTTGTCACACGGTCTTCGTATAAAGTTAAAGAAGATGGGAACAGCGTGTGAAGGATCGTTTCCCTGTGTGAATAGGGATTCTATTTTAATATCAACGTTACAGATGGCGTGGGGCTAAGTTTTTAAGTCTCACGGGCCCCGTCTTGTGCGTTGGGTAATGGGTGGAATCTATATTTGCATATTGGCATGTCTGCTCAAATTTTCCTTTGCAATTCTTAATTCAGATGGCGCCCAACGTGGGGCCCGAATTAGCTTTAGAAAATCCGATTAGAATTGATTTAGTTTAGGTCGATCCAGAGTAACCTAGTTTGAAGTTAGAAATTTTTCAGATTTCCAATTTTGTTTGATTTTCCGTTTTTTTATCGAAGTATAGTTTGTATGTTATTCAGGTTTCTTGGATAGAGGAACAACATCGAGAGTAGTGGAGTAGGCACTATTTTGTCCAGTGATTTGGTGAAGTTTTTCCTGAATCAGTCTGTTGCATTAGGTCTATTCACTTCTTCTCTACCTCTTATCACTTAGGTTCGTCTTCGATCTCTGTCCGGATTGAGCAGGGGTATTTGCTCAATTGTCAGTTGCTGAGGTGTCGACAAAGTCCTGATAGTGAAGTCTGACAACCGGAAGTGCAAGAGCAGTATTAGCAGGTCTTCTGACCGGTGGTTGGTGCTTATTGCCCGACGCACGTCAGCTGCAGAAGCTGGTCATTCACTCGAGCACGACCCTTTTGATTCAACTACAAGTCGATTTATTTCCTATAGCTATTGTTCTAGCCATATAGTTGTTTTAGAAAGTTTCAGGCAGTTTTGAGATTCATCAGGATGTGATGATATTCAATGGGACTTGAAGCGTTAACCGGTAATTGGTGTCTTTATACCCGATGTACGTCTGCAGTAACGTAAAGTCTCCGTTGCATATCTGATCAACCCTTTTGATTGTAAGAATTGTCTTTTCTTTTACACCCAGAATGCTGTAAAGTAACAAGACCACACACACTAAGTTTTTCTTGACTATTTAACCTTTGTCTTTTTTTGAGTCGGTCGTATATATAATACTACCACAACCACACACACAATGATCCAAGGAATGGAGGGTTACCACCTCCCGAATCCTTTATGAGAAACCAGTTATATATAATTACAGATTATAATTTTTTTTTGAGACATAGTATAGTTCAGTTTAGTATAGTTTTTCGATTTTGAGTTCCGTCAATTGAGCTGAGACGTAAACTTCTCAATTGATGTGTAGTTTTGGGATAGTGCCCACCATATAGTATTTTTGAGAATTTTTGAGTACAGTTTTGAGATTTTTGAGTTTTCCGCCAATCAAGTTGAGACGTAAACCTCTTGATTGGACGTGTAAGTTTGGGATAGTGCCCGCAATTATTTACAGATTATAGCTTTGGGATAGAGCCCACCAATATACAGTTTATAGTTTTTTTTTAGTTTTGTGAAATCTTGGGATAGAGCCCACCGATATTGAATATAGTTTAGATTTATAGATATCATAGCATTTAGATAAGTATTGAACACGATTTAATTACTAATTTCTGATATTCAATTCTTCAGTTACAATTAGACATAATACATTATATTACCCGTTTAAGATTATATATAAGTATTTACTTGATTATAAGATTACTGAAAACATTTTTGAATTATTGTTTTTGGAAGACGATTAGTCTAGCTATATTTACTCACCTTTATTATTAAGCACCCATATTTAATTAAACATACTCACTTTATTTTTTGAGAGGAGGAACAACCCAATAACCGGGGGGGTTCGCTCCGATTAGATAATCCCGGAAGTCAAGTGTCCGAGCCCAAAGAGCCTCTTGAACTTCCTAAAGTTAAGATTTTAAGACCTAATGAATTACCGAACAAAGATACAAATGATTGTAGAACAAACCCTTTTTTAAGAACAGAAACCAAACCAGATACTATTTTGAATTTGAATGAAAACATTACAGAACCTTTATATCGTAAACCATTTCATGAAAGGTTGCGTAATTATAATGAAGTGCGAAGGAGAATAGTCACCTTCCCTGTTTTATCCAAACGGACACGTCGAGTAGGGGAACGCTTCCATCGGAAGCGGACTACTTACCGTATCATTGCGTCAGCTACTATAGGTCGAGAATCTAATGACCCGCGTCCTTATGTGACGGTCGGATTATTTGGTGACAACTTCCTAGGTCTTCTCGATTCAGGGGCCAGCATCAGTTGCTTAGGCACCAATATATTGCCCTATTTAAAAGACAAAAATGTTACGGTAAGGAAGGTAGAGACTACCGTGTCCACGGCCGATGGACAGAAGCAATCCATAGTGGGAGTGATCACTACATCGATCACATATAAAAATGTGACTAAGGATATAGACTTGTATATCGTGCCATCTTTAAGCCAACGTCTATATTTAGGCGTTGACTTTTGGCAAAAATTCAAGATCGCACCGAATGTAATTGCGGGTCTTTCAGGAATAGCGACCAGTGAGCCTGATGTTAGGCCCACAAACCAGATAAAGTTGAATGAAGAAGATTCTAAACGACTAGAAGCTGTTGTTCGTAGATTTCCCTCTTTCGCAGTCCATGGACTCGGGAAGACAAATCTAGTGCAACATTACATAGATACAGGCGATGCCGTACCTATAAAGCAGAGGTAGCTACTATCCCGTATCTCCGGCGATATGTATGCGGAGTTGGACCGCATGCTTTCGTTAGGAGTCATCGAGGAAAGTTCCAGCGCATGGAGTTCCCCAGTTGTGCTTGTTCGCAAACCTGGTAGGAACCGATTGTGTCTGGACTTTCGGTAGGTGAACTCAGTAACCAAGGAAGATGCTCGTCCTATTGCGCATATTGAGGGGCTGCTGGCACGTGCATCGGATGTGTACTCTGTCAGCGGGACGAATCCGGAGCGGAGCAGCCTATATACTACTTTTCCCGGAAACTGAATGCTGCACAGAGAAACTATTCGGTGACAGAGCGCGAGTGCTTAGCAGCTTTTGAGGGTATCCAGAAGTTCAGATCGTACGTTGAAGGATGCCATTTTCGCGTGATTACAGATCATTCCAGCCTGAAATGGCTGATGACTATGAAAGATCCAACCGGAAGATTAGCGAGGTGGAGTATGCGTCTCCAAGGTTTCGATTTTGTGGTGGAGCATCGGAAGGGAACATTAAATGTCGTGCCAGACGCTCTATCCAGAGCTTATGAAGACGATGAGTTGACAGTGTCAGCTTTCCTTTCATGTCTTCCACAGATCGGGGCCTCGGAGGTACTCCACATCGATCTTGAGGATCCGTCCTTTAAGTCTGAAGGTTATCTTGATATCATCAGTCATATCAGGAAGGAACAGGAACGACTACCTGATCTCAAAGTGTCGGAAGGATATGTTTACAAACGCACTAAACATGCGGTTGGTAATCCCTTGGCGGATGATCTAACTTGGAAGTTGTGGGTCCCATCAGAGATGACCGAATCTCTAATCGCATTGGCCCATAATCCGCCGCGTGCTTCGCATGGTGGAGTGGTAAAGACTATATATCGGTTGAGAGATAGATTTTACTGGCCCGGTATGTACATGAAGGTCAAACTTTACGTAGACCGGTGTGAGATATGTAAGACCAGTAAAGCAGCCAACATGACGTAACGAGCAGAGATGGGAGACAGTTTTGAAGTGGATAGACCGTTTCAACACTTCTATGTCGACTTTCTTCGTCCGTATCCCAGGTCGAAATCTGGTAACGCTTACATCGCCATAGTGTTGGATCAGCTGACAAAGTTCGTCTTTATTAAACCACTGCGCAAGGCAACAGCCGCGAGCGTGATAAAATTCCTGAAAGACGATATATTTTTGGTTTATGGAGTGCCGGAGAGTCTTCTCTCGGACAACTGCACACAATTCATTGGTAAAGAATTTCAGAAGTTGTTGGATATTTTTGGGATCAAACACTACCGTACGGCAGTGTATGCTCCCCAGTCGAACGCAAGTGAACGCGTGAACCGTTCAATCCTTGCGGCCATCAGGTCGTATGTCAATCCTCGACAGACGGATTGGGATGCCCATCTGTCTTCCATCAGTAGTGCGCTACGCACGACAGTGCATTCAACTCTTTCCATGTCCCCATACGAGGCCTTGTTTGGTCAGCGTATGATAGAACATGGGGCAGACTATCGTCTTTTGAGAGAGCTGGGTGGACTGAACTGTTCGGAGATAGATTGGTTGCCCAAGGTCGCTAGGATGAACATCATCCATTCATATTTGAAGCAAGCGTTGATCAAAACTCACGATGCCTACGAGAAGACTTACAACCTTCGCAGTAGGAAAGTGATGTTCAAGATAGGTGATGAGATCTATAAAAGAAATCAAATTCTGAGTGACGCAACCAAGCACCTGAGTGCAAAGTTGTGCCCGAAATTTGTCAAAGTTCGTGTGAACAAAATAATCGGTAACAACCTTTACGAAGTTGAGGATAGGCGAGGCCACAAATCCACTTGCCATACCAAAGATCTGAAGAGGTAGATTAGTAACTCAACAATTATTATTACACCTGATTTGAGAACCCTCTTTCACATCTCTTTCCCAGAAATAAACCTAAATAGACTTATTTTTTTTTATTTTTTTTTATTTTACCAGACGTGACATATGTGTACATTGTATTACTATAAAGTACATAACCCAGACTTACAAATTTGAACCGATGCCCGGCGCTCAGCTGTGCATGAGACACTTGGTTCAAATCATTTCCCTGACTTAACTATAGGTTTGTTTTTTTTTTGTTTGATGTTTTCTGATATTTAGCAGAATATCTACACAATGACTTAACGTCATAAATGCCAGTTTCATTTTATTTTTGTCTTCGACCGACTAGACGGTAAAGAGTCGCAGTGTCATATCGACACGAAGAGTAAGAAGATTCTACGTGTGAAGATTCAATTGCAAGAAGTTATCCTTTTTCTTGGAAGTTAGACTAAGTGGACTTAGTCGAAATTCCAAGTTTTGTAGGGAAAACTTTCTTGCCCTCCAATTACAAATAATGTTTGTAACCGGTGTCATCTATCGGGGAAACCGATTGACAACTCACTTTGTGCTGAACTTACTAAATGTGGCCCGCCATTAAAACTGAATCCACATTTAGAATCCACCCGACGAACGCATTCCACTTCTCTCGGAACCCATTCGGTCTCCATTTTGAAAAGAGAATTTCTGAGACATGCGCAGTCTGCCATTCCAATGGAAGAATGATTTTTAAGCGATAGGCGACTAGCCTATGTCGCTACGGATATTTTTTGCTTGACTTACACGCAAAACTGCGTAAGATACGGTTTACACTGCAGTCTGCAGAATGAGAGGTGTACACCAACGAAAATGCATAATCAACTAGAATTTCAGCGTGACAGACAAATGTCAAAATTGCCAAGTCCATTTTTAGCAGAAATACAAGATCTTTCTGACTGACATAATCGGATATTACATTCCTAATTGACATGAGCAATTATCTGTCAAATACTTTAGGAGTAATCGCAGAGTCTTCCAGTAGATTTCACTTTGACAGCTAGTATTCAAGACGAAAACAAAGAAAAATGTGAGTACTGATGACGTCATCAGTGACACAAATTTCGTCCTCTGTCCTGATATCTACTGCTTAGCAGACATCCCTATCGAAGTCCTTTTCTTTTTTTTTTAAATGGTCACATGACAATAGGCAAAATCGGTTTGACGTTTAATTCTGCCAAGTGCAAAATTATGAATAAATGACAGAAATGATCATGCCATTATTGTAATGATTTTTTGGTACTGTCAACTACCGTAAACAGATCGGCACCACCCGGTCAAAATAATTTGTTCATCCTAGGTGAGAATATTCACAGAATGGAAACTATGACATTTCCCCCGTCAAACTTGTCAAATTATTCAATACCCAGACAGAACAATCACCATTGGTGTCACTATTCATGATTACTCAGAAATGCGTATATTGTGAACCAATATATCGCTAAGACACGATTCCCTATGTGTACGTATTCAAAACACACAATACGATGCATAATAATATCTTTTGTCAAGTTTACCTCACATCATTATGCAGAACACCGAAATCCGCCAAGTGTAAACCGGCCTTGTAAACCCACAATCGCAAACCATCTCTGACGTCACAAACACACAGAGATGTAGAATAGTAGAAATTTCATTGGAAGGCAGGGCGTTGGCTGATTGGAAAAATAGAAATATTTTCCAGGAAGCCAGACAGAAACCCCATTTTGAAGAAGACCACCGCCCGAAGTACAAGTCCGTAGCCGAACGCTAAGTAAATCTTTTTTTTTTACTAAGTGTTAGCCATTATTTCATCATCCAATGGGAGAATAATCTAATTGCTGGTGCAATTGATTGTTCATCCCCAACCCAAACCTGTAATTAATATTATTAAAATTCAGGGGGCTTATTCCGAAATTCGCGGCGGATCGTATTAAAAGCGATATCTCATTTTCGACCGTCTTCACTTTTGGGTATTATCAAATGCGAACAGGGCGTAAATAATCTTTCCACTGCCTTCCACTTTTTCCAAATAATCTTTCCACTTTCTTTCCAGAATTCCATTTTTTTCCCAAACGTTTGACAGCTGTTTCCCGTCATCAATTATTTATTTTATCGTTTTTGAAAAGATATAATTGTTTGCGTTTAAAATTTTTTCATTTTAAATAAAAAAAAAAAGATAACCTGCCTAAATGCTAGTTATGGTGGGAGTTCTCATGACTCAGTTATATGGTCAATGAGTTCCGAGAGGAAATTTTTGGAGGACAAATTCAAAGGGAAAGACAACAGCAAAATTCTTGGTAATTGATTTTATACGTCTAGGTATATTATCAAGCTTGTAATGTTCAAACAAACATTTTAATTATAGGCGATGCCGGTTATAGTCTTGAGCCATGGTTGATGACTCCATATAGGTCAGCTTGTTCAAATAGCCGTGAAGCTAAGTACAACACAGTGCACTCCAAATGTAGAAGCATCATAAAAAGATGTTTTGGTGTTTTGAAAGGAAGATTTAGATGTTTACTTCATTCAAGGAAACTTTACTACGGGCCAGAAAAAGCAGCACTTATTACAAACGTATGCGCTATGTTGCACAATGTTTGTGTAATGTTCAAAGTAGACTTTGACGAAGGTCTTTTAGTTGAAGAAGATGATGACATTGAACTCCCACCACCGGAAAACGTGTATAACTACCTACAAGGTTGTTGCCAAACAAATAAGAGACAGTATAAGGGATGCACTACAAAAGTATATTGCCAATTTATTTTATTTTTTTTAAGTAAAAATAAATTTAACACATTGGTAATGCCTTCCCAAAGAATAACACTTTTTGCTCTATATTCAGGTGCATTTAAAGTACCCTTAGCAAGTCCACTGTTCTCTTTGAGAAACTCGAGCAGAAAACTGTTGAGTGGTAGTAGGTATGTTTTTGACTCCTTTTTTTTAAGAAAAAAAATCACGAAAAATTAATAAATTCAATTAAAAAAGCAATTTTAATACACAATTGAAGGTTTAAGTAACTTAAATCTTCTTGGTTTTATTAAATATTTACATTTTTGAAGATCACACAAGCAATCCGCCAGCAATCCGTCACCTAAATATCTATCGCTTTCACTTTCAATAGAAAAATGACATTGAAAAGTGCTTTCGCTTTACTTTTGGTCGAATGGAAAGCGATTCGTATTTGGGAATATGAAAATACAAATCCGCCGCGCATTCTGGAATAAGCCCCCAGGTAAGTGATTTTGGTACAATCGCATTTCCGAGCAGAGGAATTTCTATTCTTTTGCTTCGGAATGTGATTGCCTATGAAACCATGTGGCTTTCGGTTGTTTAACCATGAGTTTATTCCACATGGTATAGGATTATTCAACACTACCAGGAGGTTGGGATCGAAATCCACAACGACTGAAAACCAGAGAAGCCACGAATTGGGAAAAATCTTCTTTTTTAACATCGACGGATGGAGTCGCTAGATGAGGAAGTTTTTTTTTTGCCTCTTCGGCCCACATAATTTGTTACAAAATGAACGTATTCTGACCACCTTCAGGAAATAAATTGAAATCCGATTAGATTGTGTTGTGTTTGTGATCCAAGACAAGGAGTTCATCCGAAGGCAACAATTTGTTGCCAAAAGAGAAGGCTTTCAGACGCTAGCCCGTCGCTACTCCAAGGAGAATACTTCTCCTTTGTTTTTTTATTCCAAAAAGTGCTGGCTGATATTCTCTCGCTTCACCTGGGCGTTGATCCAGTTAACCGCTCGCCAACAGACGCATCTACGCGTCGTACGTATCAGCCGCACCACCATTTTCGTCGTTATTGGAGGAACCAACTCAATTATTCCTCAACATAAGTCGCCCTCTCGGCGCACCGCACTTTTTCGTCGCTATTGGAGGAACCAATTCAATTATTCCTCAACATAAGTCGCCCTCTCGGCGCAACACATTTTCATCAGAGGAAACGGAGCAACGTCCTCAACATAAGTCGCCCTCTCGGCGCACGTTTTCACTTCTGGAGGTAGAACTTGAACCTTCTCCAACCTAAGTCGCCCTCTCGGCGCAACAACAGATTTTCTGCAAAGGAAACACCACAAGGCATATTTCGAAATCCTTGGCTTTATCGGAAATTATTCCAAAAAGACATCACTTCTCCGCAAGGGGATGATAACGCCCTATTGACAGCAGCTTGCAGCACTCAACGTTACCGCCCTATCGGCGCAACGAAGGGACATTTACCTACAGCATCAAGACATTATACGTCGTGGGATTTTCACATTGTTGCAATATTCAACGGGGGACAGTATATACACGGATGTCTGGCGAGTGCCTACCGCACAGATGCCGATCCCACAACAGTAGCAGCATATTGTGATCTCCAATTGTGTCATCAGTTCCGCAATTTTATGTAATTTATATAAAGAACATGTTGCGGATGCCTGGCGCGCTTGCTGCAGTGTTGAGTCAACCTAAAAGAGAAAAAAATATTAGACATCACTAACAAGTTTTCAAAATAACGGGTGATTTTTTAAGAGGTTTAGAACTTTTTTTTTAAAAAAAAAACAAAAAATTCGAAAAAATTAATGAAATATTTATTTAAATCGATAGTTTGAACCTTGCAATTTAATGTTTAAAGATAATTTCATGCAAATGTTGACCGCGGCTGCGTCTCAGGTAGCCCATCCGCTGAGTCCAATTTCGGCATACTCTTTCACACATATCGGCCGGTATCTCACGAATGAATGCATGGATGTTGGCTTCCAGTGCGTCAATCGAAGCGGGCTTGTCCCTATAGACATTAGCCTTGACATACCCCCACAAAAAATAGTCTAATGGTGTCAAATCGCACGATCTACGCGGCCAATTGACCGGCCCGAAACGTGAAATTAACTGTTCACCAAACTCGCCTCGCAATTGCGCCATTGTTTCGCGTGCTGTGTGGCATGTGGCACCGTCTTGTTGAAACCACATATCATGCAAGTCAAGAACTTCCATTTCGGGCAAAAAAAAGTTTGTTATCATCGCTCGGTAGCGTTCACCATTGACAGTAACGCTGCGATTCGCATCATCTTTGAAGAAATATGGCCCAATAATGCCTCCGGCCCATAAACCGCACCAAACAGTGGCTTTTTCGGGATGCATTGGTAGCTGTTGCAATGCTTCTGGCTGATCTTCACTCCAAATGCGGCAATTTTGCTTATTTACGTACCCATTCAACCAAAAATGAGCCTCATCGCTGAACACAATTTTTCGATAAAAAAGCGGATCCTCGGCCAGATGAACATTTCGAACCGAGCACGAATTTTGATAGTAAAATTCAATAATTTGCAAGCGTTGTTCATTTGTAAGACGATCCATGGTTAAATTGCAAACCAAACTGAAGCTGTTTGACAGTGACACAAGGTACTAAACACACGTCAGCTGTCAAAACCAGTGTTGCCAAAACCAAACCAGCTAAAAAATCACCCGTTATTTACCACTAAATATCTCATTGGGAAGTAGGCCGGTCAAGTCCAGAAACATCTGTAAAAGTTTTGAAAATATGTTATAAATATATTGAAATATCAAAAGAATTGAAATATTATGTTTAAATGTATAATATTAGTAAAATATTAATTGGTACTTACCTTTGCGTCCATTTCAATTTCAATGTTTGTGTTTTTAGGTTTTGTCCTTTCGTGTTGTTCATTGAAATGTCAGAGTTATCAGTACTCTATGGTTAAGTGATCATGAGACAACAACTACCAAAGAAAACGCCTTCCCATTTTCAATTTTTATTTGTTCTGCGCAACTACGTCACGAGCACACATGAAAGTTTGACGTTTTCATGGTATCATGCACAATGCCGTAATATTACAATACAATGCATTATTACAAAAAAAAAAGTAATAATAGGAAACTGAGCAAGGCAAGCGCCACTAGTAGCCAGATACAGAAACTGGTTTTCTATATGTTGTGAAGAAGCAGCTAGTTTTGGTGATGCAGGATTTTGCCGCTTGAGGTCACCGCCTACGAGAGCAATTTTTTATTACACAGTAGATAATAAATTAAACAAGTTTCTTTTTGATGTAGTCATCTAGTATAATTGTATAGGTTGAAATACAAGGTTTATGTCTGTCTCATTTTGTGTTTAAGTGGATTGAAATCGTTCGGTATTGTCCCATGTGTACGTTCGTCATATAGGGGTGTAGTTTAATGGAATGTAGTTGAATTTTGTAAAACAAATTTAAAAATAAAAGCACTCACCAGTGTAAACGAGGGGTGCGTATTCGGCTTAAAGCTCGACTTGAAGTGACATCCCTGAATTTTTTGGAGTAGAGATCCATCGAAATGTCATAATTGTGGAGAGACAGAGAAGAACTAATGTTTGGAAACAATTATTTGCTACTAATACTAGGACAATTAAGTATACAAAAGATTATAGTGGGATAATGATCGGATGATGTTTTCTAGTTAGGAGGTAGACAATAGTTTGGTTTGTGTGTGTGTGCCCCACTTGATCGTTTCACGGGAATTTTCAAATTTGAAAAACTAAAAAGAGGTGCGACAGTGGTGCCATTTGAAATCCTAAGTAAATTAAAACGTGATTTGTTCGTTCTTTTCAAATTCTAATTTAAAATTTGGTGTTGTGCGTTTTTTTTATACAAAAAGAAGTTGAAATAAATAAATAATTTTGCGTGTTTTTTTTTAGCGTTAAACAGAAAAAAATAGAAAAAAAATTCAATATTCCAGGAAAAAGGCAACGAAAAATTCCTTAAGAATTTGTGAGTTTGAAATAAATCAAGCAGTGGTGAGTTGAAAAAAAAATATATTGTAGCTTTTTATTTGAGGGAGTATTTAAATTTTAGGAAGTTATCGGCGGTCCCAAAAGTCTAAACCAAAGGCTGGGCCGCCGACAGAATTTTTGGGTGGAAGTTTTGTGTGGTGAATTTTCTTTGGGAATCGTTGAGGCTTGAAGATAGCCACCCACCGAGAGTGCCAGCTTACTATATAGGGCTCCCGATAACCAGAGCACCCTTTGCCCCCCTCACCCCCTGGAGCACCCCTTTGCCTCGCTGGAGCACCAGTATTTAGCCGCAATACCAGGTTTTGTTTTTTGTATTGACCTTTGACAAGTCGCGGTGAGTCAACAATATTTTAAAGGAAAATTAGTGGAAACAAAAATACCTATAAAATCTTTAAGAAAAATTAAAAGACTAAATGTAAAAGTATTTTGCAAAGAAAAAAAAACAAGAAGAAAAACAAGAGAAAGGAGTGAATTTCACAGTGGAAATAGTTTTAAGTTAATTATTCACGTAATCAAATTTATTTATTAATTAATTAGTTTATATATATATATATTCCTTTTTTTTATTATTATTTTTTTTTTTTGTTCATTGGTTTGGTTTTTTTAACATATTGTTAATTAATTTTTTGTTCTGGTTGTAAGCGACAGAGAAAGGTTTTTTTGTGATTTTTGTTTGTTTTCTTCGCTTTTTTTCGCATAAATCCCTCTATATCCCCCTCCATAGAGCTCTTTAGAGGTAGGGTAGTTAGGGCCCTCTCTGGGTTTAAGGAATTATTTAACCTATAATCGCAAAATTCTTTTTTTCTTCGTCGCCTTTTAGTTTCGTATATTTTTCCGTAAGTCGAGTTTTTTTTTTTGTTATACTCTCGTATAACAGTTATGTTTTTTTTTATTGCGAATGAAGTACTCATATTTGAATTAAATACATGATTGTAAAATAAACTTAAAATTAATGGTAACACAATCAGATTTCTTATTCTGTTTTGGTATAAACCAAAACATGATGGTTTAGAGGTTAATTTTCAGGGGTGCGGACGGCAGCTAAAAATCTTTCGGTGAAGATGGTATGATCTGAACCCGATCATCCACCATCTTGGGGGAATCCAGAAAATGGCCAAGGATTCTCATGGTTGGGTGGGTAATGGCCTCACTGCAGCAACATCCGCAGTGCCCTTGAAGTGGTGATTTCGTCCGTCCGATGTCCTTTAATTATGTTGATTTTTTTTTCGGAATTTCTCTCTCGGCCTGATTTATGTTTTTGTTCGCAGGTGAGGTTAAGTTTCGGGGACAAGTTCCCCCCGTCCGACGAGCTAATGCTGAGCACCGCAAGCAGGCCACGTCCCTGGATCTTAACATTCCTATACCTTCCTTTTCAAAAATTTCCTTTTCCCAATATCCTACCTCATCCTAAATCCTTCCTCTCCACCTTACCGACGCTCCCCTCCTCTTGCCTTGCAACAAACAATTCAATTATACTGTATCCAGGTAACCATTCTTTTTCCTTTATAAGTAAAGTGCATGTGTTAATGTGATAAGATTACGAATAATAATATCTCAGCCATATATACGGCAATTGTGTAGGATTTATTTGCAATTAGACATCCTTTCTTTCTGTGTATCTTAAGAAGTGCATATAAGAAGATGATGTACCGATTCTTCAGTACATTGAGATCGCGGTATAGATTCGTTTTGATAATCGCGGGAATTTCAATCGTACCTTGCTTGTTTGAATATCGTGAACATTTACTTAGAACCCGAGCTCGTAATTCCTTTCACTTTTCGTGGATTTATACTACTTAAATCGCAGCAACTAATCGTTACATACGAACTTCATTGTGTATGCTAATGAATCGTGTGTTTAGTCCTTTGATACTTTTATCTTTTCAGTCTTAAAGTCGGTATCGTTTCGATCATTGTGATCATAGCATCTTTTACCTTTTTGAATCGTGTCGGTAGCGACCAACAACGCCAACGCTGAACGCCGCGTTTGGAATTTTTTTTTGGTGCGTGAAGTTATGTTTCTATGAATATCCTTCCCACCACCCCCAATTTACACAGTCGCGCTTGGTATCCGCCTATAATTACAGTTATCAGGTTATCAGTTTTTATAACTACTGTATTGGTTATATACGGTCTTAGTATTTTATCGTGCGTGTAATTAAACTTAACTTAGAAACCGTCTTCTTACCTTTTCGTGCCCAATAAGCGATACATATCTTTTTTTTTTATATACTGAAGCACGAACGGCTTGAACAGTCCAAGTCGGAACAACCTTAAATCAATCATTAGAATATTGACAGCAACAGCGAACCAGTTAGTGTCAGTTAACTAGAAGTTTAACGTAAATAAAAATTTTGTTTCAGCCAACTCAGGAGTGCACTTCAGAGGTTACGCTTACCAAAATATATTATCCCCGCTGCCCCATTGGCAGCGCTGTATTAATCTTTTTATATTGAATTGATTTACATTTTTACACTATATTGCTTTAAAATTAATTGCTGATCGATTACGTGCGGGATATCAATTTGAGATCCCACATATATGGTTGTATATTTGTTTGTACGTTGTTTGTGTCGTCTCTATTTGTTGTCGTGAGGATACAGTCATCCATACGATTATGATTTTTGTCGGGAACCGATCGCTTTATACTTTAATTGATACGCGTTTTGATCGTATAGTTTACAGTCGCGTGGGAATAATCGGGATACTTAGATACTTTTGAAAAATTCATCTAGTTTCTTCCGAGATAGTTTTATTTTATATCGCGAATATATTCCAGATACCAATTAATGGTTCGACTTCATTATTTTACATCTCACTTCATAGATTGACTTTTCCTTCTTTTTATATGTTTAATGTATATGATAGCCATATGACTTGAATCTATATATTCAGTT
The DNA here is from genome assembly GCA_916050605.2 of Platycheirus albimanus. Lineage (NCBI taxonomy): Eukaryota > Metazoa > Arthropoda > Insecta > Diptera > Syrphidae > Platycheirus > Platycheirus albimanus. The sequence continues at coordinate 97,744,970 of OU696696.1, read as the reverse complement.
TAGGCATTTTTATTTGAACTTCGAACAAGATTAATAATAATGTTCTTTTGTGAATTAATGATAGGGTTATAAGAAAGAAGAACCCCAACTAATAAATTACTTAAATTAATTTCGAAGTCTAAGACTTTTTCCTGTGAAAGCATCGATGACAAATCGATTCGTGATCATCACTTTTGTATTAGAGTTTTGATATTTGAAAAGAACTTGTAAAGATCCAAGGAGATCGAATCTAGATCATAAGAATCTAAAATTTCTATATTCTATTAATGATAACTTTCCTTCTATTCTTGATAAGGTAGATTTAAGTAACTTTAAACACTTTAAAAATACATTTTTAATAAAAGATATTTACGTTTTATAACGTTCTTACGAATTTCTAGCTGTTGTCATTTCGATAAGAAAGTTTATATTTCCGTTTTAGATTATTTTTTTTTTTGATATGATGCAGACATGTACGTGAACATGAAGTAAGTTTAATCCAGGGGAGGGTGGTACCCCTCTCGTTTCCTTGGTAGGACATTGTGATGTGTGTGTGCAGATTTCCTTACGTTTTCCTTTTTTTTGATGATTGAAGTTTAGATGATTACAGTTTCGTATAGGTATTAGATTATGAGTAAGATGGTGAAGTAAGCAAGCAATTTAACTGCTTGCCTTTTCATATTAAGGGGTTGTTCATAATCTTCGTGAGTCGTAGGGACTCTTTGGTCCACGGACAACCACGGTCGTTGTGGAGAGAGGTGATTTTCTACATCGAAATGGGTGGGTTGAGAGGCCAGGAGGGTCAATTTAACAACTTCGATTCCTCCCTCCCTACAAGGTGAGACACCTCGACATCCGTGTCCAGCATATCATTACGGCAGCTGGTCACGTCGATGGTAATAACGAGCCGTAGCTGCTTCGATTATCTAAGGTACGCATTAGACTAAATACTTACGTGCTGGGGATATATGTGCTAGGACATTAGGACAAACAGGGCTTCTTACTTCCAGCTTAGGGTTACTCACATAGCGTTAAGAGGTGCAGCTTTGGTTTCGATTTTCTTCTGGGTCAGTTCGTCATGATCGAGTTTTCAAAAGTTATGAGGGCCAACAAGCATTTTAACATACTTATTCGAACTCGACCACCAGGGTTCAACGGTCGGCAGGATAATAAGAGGTAACACCGGTCAGGTAGATCCCGGAGCAAGTGCCCATGGCCTGACTGAGCTAGTTGTGGCATGGGTGCTGCCGGCCAACGCGACGGTCAATCTCGGCCACAACCTTACGTTGTCGCATGCCGTCCTTACCGTTTACTTTTAACGAGTAGCCGGCGGGGAAGGGGGCGTTGCCGACATAAGGTTGCTTCCGTCCCAATTCACGTCAAATCGAACTGATGATATCTAAAGTCGCAGACACTATCTGGAGCTAAACCTCTGGGAGAAATGATGACATGATAATAAGGGTAGTCTTGCAAGTTTAGGTTCATCAATGGGATATGAGTAAGGTTATGGTTTACAGGTGTAGGCTACTGAGTGACACAGCTGCGAGCAGAACACCTAGTACTCGCAGCGGATAGACGGAAATATGCCATCAGGTACCCTCTAGGCTGTTCTACGGTGTTTTGTAGTCAGTACCTATGGTAGGCTGATGGATAGTTTTCGTTTCTGTGATAGGGATGGATAAGAATTTGAGGATTTTGGGAGGGAAATGAGAGAGGAGTAGATAGAGCTGGAGGCTACCACTTTGAGATGTAAGTATGTCATGAGTATAGGGGCATTGGATACATCTTTACACAGGCGATGGACGGAAAGATTGCTAAACCTTGGCATAAGAGCCAAGGCATGTTAGGTGCCTATCTCTGTCTGCTTCCTCTCGGGTTTGGGTTGTAAATAGGCATCTGATTTGGGAACTAAGATGTCCTCAGGGTGTTTGGGTGAAGAGGTTAGGTGTTTGTTAACGATTCAAATCCCCATGCTGTTTTCCGTTTGCACCTTCTTACTGTTTATTAACATTACAGATGGCGTGTGGCAGAGTTTCCTTTGTGGGTTGTCACACGGTCTTCGTATAAAGTTAAAGAAGATGGGAACAGCGTGTGAAGGATCGTTTCCCTGTGTGAATAGGGATTCTATTTTAATATCAACGTTACAGATGGCGTGGGGCTAAGTTTTTAAGTCTCACGGGCCCCGTCTTGTGCGTTGGGTAATGGGTGGAATCTATATTTGCATATTGGCATGTCTGCTCAAATTTTCCTTTGCAATTCTTAATTATTAACTTCGTTACATAGTACAAAAATATTAAAGACAAGAACAAATCTTATGTTCGCTTTGCTACAACTTGGTGCACAAGTTGATAAAAATCATTCTGCGCAAGGTTTCTCTTTAACACGAACTTCAAAGAGTGATAAGATAATTCGGATTTCATTTCGGACTAAGAGTTCATGACAGCGCAGAAAACACCCAATATAAACCCATCATCTCGTAGAATCTTATAAGTATTTATTTATTGTATGTGCGAAAGTCATTTGTTCTATAAAAACTTAAGACAAATTCAATAGGTGCTACAATAAAATAAAATATTAAAAGGAGTTATAAGTGTTTGTTTTCAATGCCACTAAGTACCAGTTGTACAATAGCGGTTCAGCGCTGAACCTCGTTTTTAAATTTTTTATCCTTTGGTCAACTTTATTTAAGCCTCAGAAATCAGTGGGTTATGCAAACTCGAACGAAGTTAAATCGTTTTTAAATTTTGATCCGAGAATGAACCACGATTGTACAACTGGCCCTAAACAGCTGCAGTTAGCTTTTCAAATTTTACTGCATGTGGGCGAATCCACGAATCTTCTCCTTAAATATAATTTGTGAGTTTCATAATTGAGCATGTGGTGTCCTCGTAAGATATCAATGGTCTAGACCTATTTGCTGCAGGCGAGACATCGGACTCTCAGTTGTTCATCAGCCGATGTAGGTTGAGCAGTATGATTTCAGCGAGTTGGAGAGTGAAGGAATCGAGAGATGCCCCGTACGCGGAAGATAATTGTTTAATAGTCCATCTTATCAAATGCTTATGGATTTCGGGAACATCACATCAGCAGTTTAACGGATGATTGCATGATGGGCTCAGAGAGTTTGTCACCCATATCTTTTACCAATATTTGCTTTGGATTGAACTCTGAAACCACGGACCAATATACAGGCCGACAACCCGTACTCCTCTTGCCTGGAACATCCTCGAAATATTTGTTCCTGTCTGTGAATACGTGTACATCTCTCTCTGTACATTTTATAATGGCAACTATACCTGCGTATGCCATTTATTTTTTAGGTGTGTTTGCTAAATGGGTTTTAAAAGCAAGGGAGAGCGTCACACTCTCAAAATAAATGGCATATCAGCAGATTTTTAGCTTGTAGGCAAAAAGAGAAACCATACAGTGAGTTGGCAGTCTGTAACTTATTGGTCCGTGTCTGAAACTCTGTTTGGTTTTGATGTTGAATAAAAAATAAATCGGTTGAAGTAACTACCTAATGGAAAACGCTATAAATAGAGTAACCGCTGTAACTATGATAAACGTCAAATGAATTGGCATAATTTTGAATTTGGGACGAAAGTAATACGTTACGCTACGAAACCTGACTTTGTTTGTTTTGTTTTAATTGTTTATAGAAGCTGTCAAATTTTACTATTTGTTAAATAATTAGTAAATAAAGCATTTGCAAATTCTAAAAACGGTTTTCCTACTTTAAGCAAATTGAGACCTATCGATTACCGCCGTATAGTTAGCAGCACGATCTCATGAATTTAAATTTTTTTGATGCAAATAATTAGCAAATAATTTGCTTAAATTTAGAAAACCATTTTTAGAATTTGCAAAACCTTAGTTTATTAGTTATTAACAATTTAAACTTTGGCGTATAGTTAGCAGCACATGAAAACAAAAGTAGGCTTATTTGGTATCAATCGATAGGTCTCAATTTGCTTAAATTTAGAAAACCATTTTTAGAATTTGCAAAAGCTTTATTTACTAATTATTTAACAAATAGTAAAATTCGACAGCTTCTATAAACAATTAAAACAAAACAAACAGAGACAGGTTTCGTAACGTAACGTACTGCTTTCGTCCCAAAATTCAAAATAATGTCAATAGGGCTTTTAAGCAAACGGCAATATACTTCCCTCTCACTCGCTCAGAAATGTCAAATGAAACTTTCCGTATGAAAACAAATCAAAATTTGTGATTTTTGTATGCAAAAGCGATCGGACTTCCAAGAAAATAAACGAAAAAAATCTTCCTTTATAATTTAAAACAATTTTTTGTGAATAAACAATAGGTTAAATAGTGCCAAAGTGTTTTAAACAATTATTCTATAAAAAAAACTTGTATTGTGCGTTTAAACACGGAATAAAAGTGCGACTGGTTTTGGCGCGATTTATTCACTTTCGGTGGATTGATTAATAATTAAAAAAATATATTTCAATAATATTTACTGTGTTTTAATTTATCGTGATAGTTGTTGAGTAAACACAATAAGTTTATTTCAACAAAATAATATAGTTTTATTGATTTCGTGCTGCCAAAATATACCAACAAAGTTGGACATATTTTACCGCAATATTTTTTTTTCTTTCGTTGGCGGGATTCTCCAAAGAATTTTATTTTTCTTTAAATTACAATAAAGAAGTGCATTTACAATATGCCGACAAATTGCTGTGTACACGGTTGTAGTAGCAATTCGATTGCAAGCAAAGAAGAGCATTTCTTAACTTTTCCAATCGTATGGGCCTCTTCAAAATGGAAACGCATTTCTAAGATGCGAGTGAAATCCCGCCAAGGAAAGAAAAAAAAATATTGTGGCAAAATAATGTCCAACTTTGTTTGTATATTTTGGCAGCACGAAATTAATAAAACTATATTATTTTATTGAAATCAACTTATTGTGTTTATTCAACAACTAACCCGATAAATAAAAACACAGTAAATATTATTGAAATATATTTTTTAATTATTAATCAATCCACCGAAAGTGAATAAATCGCGCCAAAACCAGTCGCACTTTTATTCCGTGTTTAAACGCACAATACAAGTTTTTTTTATAGAATAATTGTTTAAAAACTTTGGCACTATTTAACCTATTGTTTATTCACAAAAAATTGTTTTAAATTATAAAGGAAGATTTTTTTCGTTTATTTTCTTGGAAGTCCGATCGCTTTTGCATACAAAAATCACAAATATTTATTTGTTTTCATACGGAAACATTTTTGACATTTCTCTTTGACGTATTCGGATACTTCTCTATTCATTTGACGTTCAGTATAGTCACAGCGGTTACTCTATTTATAGCGTTTTCCATTAGTTACTACAACCGATTTATTTTTATTCAACATCAAACCAAAGAGGATATTATATACATAGAGTCAAATCTTGTGCCTTGTTTTGATTTTGCCTACAAGCTACAGCTGTCATATTGTTCTTTTTGTTAAACATGTGTGTGTGCTACAACTGTCATATTGTTCTTTTTGTTAAACATGTGTGCGTTCACACCTTACTACTTACCTCATCGTTTCTTGTTGTTGTTTCACACGGACAATGAATACAATAGGAAACATACCACGAAAATTTTAGCAGAGGAGGATGGAACGTAGGAAAGATTGGACTCTATGTATATATCCTCTTTGCATCAAACCCAAACGAAGTAGTCGATTGTTGAATTATCCAGTGCATCTTAGGTATTTCCATACAATTTTGCCCTGAAATTAGTTGTGTTTTATTTTGTTTGCAGGTTCACAGAAATCTTTAATATTTTTGTATTCTAATTCTGAATAACTAATGTGATTTTTTTTTGGGTTGCTAGATCAAATTTTTTTCGTGTGAAATATGATCTAACACCAAAAAGTGTTTTTCGTTTGGGCATAGATCATATCTTTTTGTGGTGTTAGATCATATCTTACCACCCAAATGAAATCTCATTTTAAATTGAGATTTAACACACATTTGCACACACACTACAATAATTTGACATTTCTCAAACGTCAAATTTTGTTGTTTATTTTTTTATCATTCTGTGAATTTCATTGTGGTAAAGGAATTCTTTTTAGATAAGTGATCAAAGTTTTAAAATAATAACAAATAAATACAAACGGTTGAAGTGAAAATTAATTGACAATTTAAAAATAAATAGGTATGAACTTGCAGAATTAAAATGAACAGAGTGTAATGAATTGAATCGATTTGAAAAGGATGCAGTCATTGAGCCCGGATTTTATTCCTACTTCATAACATAGCTGTTCCATAAGTTGGCAGCGGTTGTGTCGAATTCACTAAAGATTTTTTAGGCATAATTTTTTATAGCTTTCTATTCGATGGCCTTTCATTTTTTCCGGTAACACTTCTCCCGTACAACGAGTCATTTGTAAACTTTTGTTTATTACTCTGACAATGTTTGCTTGTGAGTAATAATCTGACATTTGTTTGGTTGGGTGTGTTCAGCCGGTGAACTTTATTTAATCAATATTAAATTATGACTCAACTGCGAACAAAACTTTCCGACTTCCAAAACATGAAAAACACATTGAAGTACATTTAACTTATGAAATAATTAATTGCAGCTAATTTATTATATTAATGTTGAAATATATTACACGAAAATCTAAAAAAAATTGCTTAAAGATTATTCCAACGTTTTCTATCATTTCATATGGTTAAACACGCCTCAAATAATAACAAAAACTGATGATCAAATCTATTTGTCACTTTTTTGGACAGCAAATTCAATCAAATTTTAGATCAAATTTGCATTTACCAAATAAAATCCACATAAATCGGACATTTCATTTCAGCTGTCACTTTATTTGGGACAAATGTCAACTGCTTAGACAAAGCAAAGCTCTGTTTGTTTGGTATATTTGGAATAATGAACAGAATAGTTTTATGCTCTGGTACTGTGCTTGAAGTGTTCGCGTACGCGTAGGTAAATTAATAGCAAATAACTGAAAACTTTAGATTTTTGGAAAAAAGTTTAAGAATTTGAAAAGATTCACAAGGTTTGCATACAAATATATTAGAAAACTACTTATATAATTGCGAAAAATTTATTTAAAAAGTTATACACAATTATTGACTAAGATGAACATCTCATGAAGTATTTGACATGATTAAATAGTTTATAACTTTTTAACTGTACTTTTGCAAATTCTAAAAACTATTTACATATGTCAATGTGAAATTTTCCACAAGAACTTTAAGAATTTGCAAAAGCTTAGTTATGAAGATATTCGCAATTGTTTATACCAAAGTATGAACATTTTATGAAGTATTTTACACTTGATTAAAATGTTAATAACTTTCGAACTGTACTTTTGCAAATTCTAAAAACTATTTACATATGTCAAAAGCCAATGTGAAACTATCCACAAGAACTTAAAGAATTTGCAAAAGCTTAGTTATGAAGATATTCGCAATTGTTTATACCAAAGTATGAACATTTCATGAAGTATTTTACACTACTTGATTAAAATGTTAATAACTTTCGAACTGTACTTTTGCAAGTTCTTAAAACTGTTGACATATGTCAAACGTCATTGTGAAATTTTCCACAAGAACTTTAAGAATTTGCAAAAGCTTAGTTAAAAAGTTATGAGTAGTTGTTTACAAAAGTGAACTTTAGTGAAGTATTTAATTTGATTAAAATGTTTATAACTTTCGAACTGTACTTTTGCAAATTCTTAAAACTGTTGACATATGTCAAAGGTCATTGTGAAATTTTCCACAAGAACTTTAAGAATTTGCAAAAGCTTAGTTAAAAAGTTATGAGTAGTTGTTTACAAAAGTGAACTTTAGTGAAGTATTTCCTTTGATTAAAATGTTTATAACTTTCAAACTGTACTTTTGCAAATTCTTAAAACTGTTGACATATATCAAAGGTCATTGTGAAATTTTCCACAAGAACTAAGAATTTGCAAAAGCTTAGTTAAAAAGTTATGAGTAGTTGTTTACTAAAGTGAACTTTAGTGAAGTATTTCATTTGATTAAAATGTTTATAACTTTCGAACTGTACTTTTGCAAATTCTTAAAACTGTTGACATGTGTGAAAGGTCATTGTGAAATTTTCCACAAGAACTTTAAGAATTTGCAAAAGCTTAGTTAAAAAGATATTAACAATATTGTTTGCTAAGTGAAAATTTCATGAAGTATTTTACACTTGATTAAAATGTTAATAACTTTAGAACTGTACTTTTGCAAATTCTAAAAACTATTTACATATGTCAAAAGTCAATGTGAAATTGTCCACAAGAACTTTAAGAATTTGCAAAAGCTTAGTTAAAAAGTTACTTCAATAATTTACACTTCATTTCTTCATCCGATTCCTTAATACGCCAAAGTTTAAATTGTTAATAACTAATAAACTAAGGTTTTGCAAATTCTAAAAATGGTTTTCTAAATTTAAGCAAATTATTTGCTAATTATTTGCATCAAAAAAATTGAAATTCATGAGATCGTGCTGCTAACTATACGGCGGTGAGGTATCATTTAGTTTTTTTTTTGAAAAACAATTTCAAATCCCAGTCTAATTCAGGCAGACTTTTTAGAAACTATCAGTAGAACTGAAATATTATCTCGATACGAGGATAGTTTCTCAAGAAAATATAACTTTTATTAAATTCACTTGTGTGAAAACAAACATAGATTTTTAAACAATAATATTGGATTCAATGTTTTGAAGCACACATTAAGTTACCTTGATTAAATATTAGTTTCAAAAACAATATTGAAGATAGTTAATTATTAAAGATTGTGCAAGGACCTATTAAAATAGAAAGAAGGTCAGTCCGAATTATATTTCTTGTAAATTTAAGAATTTATTCTATTTCTTGTACATTCTTTCTTTTGATTAGGTAATGTTAAGTAACAGTTAAAATTTACATTTTAATAAAAAGAAGTTTTTATAACGTTTTCACATAATAAATTCAAGTTTAATTTATTAGATTTTTTTTAATCATTTAGATTTTCCTGAGAATATGTAAATCATGTCTACCATGGAGTAAGTTATTCCTTAGGGAGGGGCGTACCCCTCTCTCTCTTCTTTGGAAGAACATGTGGTGTGTGTGGTTTCCTTTTTTGAAGGTTTAGGTTGAGATTTAGTTTTAGGTTGATGAATCGGGGAATAGTATCTCGTTGTTGATATTATGTTCCCAGTAGGGTAAAAAGTTTAAGCAGGCAATAATAGTTGCTTGCTTTTTAATTAAAGGGGTTGCCCAGTAAACATATTGAGTCATGGAGACTCTTAGGTCCGTTGGACAACCACGGTCAGTTTCGAGAGAGATGATTTTTGGGACTGAAATGGGTGGGTTGAGAGACCAGGGGGATCAATCTACATCCAGATACTCCCACCCCTCCAGGTTAGACACCTCGTCATCTGCATGCAGCATATCATCGTGGCAGCTGCCTGTACAGATGTTAACAGTATGCCATAGCAACCACGACCACCTATGGTTCGCTTGTTTTTTTTTACTTACGTGTCTTGTATCTTATGATGGGTACAACAATTCCAAACAGAATTTCTCTCTGTTCTTACTACGTACACTCTTTAAAAGTAAAAGAGGTGCATTATCGAATCTTCCTTTGCTTCTCAATCAATTCACTCAAGTCTTTTCTCCGAAAGTTATGAGGGCCAACAAGCATTTAAACATCATTATTCCAACCCGACCACCTCAGGTTCAACGGTCGGCAGTGAAAAATAAGAGGTAACACCGGTTAAGTAGATCCCGGAGCAAGTGAATACGGCCTGGCTGAGCTAGCTATGGCTATGGTACTGCCGGCCACCGCGACGGTTGATCTCAACCACGGTTCTGCGTTGTCGCATGCCGTTCTTGGTGGTTGTTCTTAACGAACCAGTACTAAGAAAGGGGGCGTTGCCGGCAAAGGATCGATACCATCCCCTCGATAATAGGAGTAGATAGATACAACTAAGATAGCAGTTGCAATCTGGAGAGAGATCTCTGGAGTATGCAGATTCAAGGGCAGCGATACAGTTTTAGTTGTGAGTCTATGGTATAGTAGAATCCTTGGTTTCAGGTGTGAACTACGACGAATTTCAGCTACGAGGAGAACATCTAGTACTTGTAGTGGATAGGCGCAAGCATGCTAGCAGGTACCCTCTAGGCTGTTCTACGGTGCTTTGTAGTCAGTACCTACGGTACGCTGTTAGATGTGTAGGGAAAAACTTTCTCACCATTCGAATTCCAAATAACATTTACTACTGGTGCCATCTATTGGAGAATGCCCTAATTCGCAAACCATGCTGAACGCATTCATTGCGATCCACCAGAAAGGCATTCCACAGATGAGACCCACTACTTCAGAAAAATCCACTTCCAGAACGGAATCCACATGATTTCCAATCTGACTTGGAAGTTTCTCAGACATGCACACTGCGCAATTTTTCATGGAAGTACCTGAAAGCGACGAGCGACAAGCAAAAGTTCTAGAAGTTATGCCTTGGTCACACTTAAGCCACATACGAAGTGTTCACACTGAGAAGCATGATGAGATATTAGATGCGCCGGTTGCACGGTAATTATCGTTCGGTTTGATATACGGTAGATACCGATCACTCGAGCAGTTGTGACAGACGATGCCCATGAAAACTATCTTAAACCAGACATTTGACATATGGTCGGTGTTCTCAATAGTTGAGGCGAGACAAATGGTATTTGTTGTACGAGCGCGCGTAAAATCGGTTATCCCTTAATTCGATATCAATTACAAGCCTGAGGTGAAGTAACTTGCAAAAAAAACAAAAAGTTATGCACGTCTGACGTCATCCGTGACCAAAACTTCAGTAGCATTTGCTATGAGTTGATGTTGGATTTAAGTGCTAGAGCACCTCCTTTTTTTTGTGTATCCATCACCCTAGGGGAGTCATAAAACATCGCATGACATCCTGTCGACGAATACTTGGAAACCTAAAGTGACAAGTGTGTAATTAAATTTCAGTTTCGGTACTTATTACCAAATTGACAAACACCTCGGTAGGACCGGACAAACAATTTAGTGCCATACTGAGCTCTCAGCGAAGGAGATATAAAGTCCTTGATGACAATATTCGAACTATCGAATTGGGTGTCACCTTTGTATATAGACACTATAGTACTATCGTAAACGAGTATAAATTTACGCAAAAGGCCGTCGTGGGATGTCGCTGTCAATGTGCTGGCAGCAAAAACAGCGAAGAAGGATAGAATGTAGCAAGAATAATACAAAATATTGCTAAGAAGGTCATATCATAAGTAATGAAATAAATGTTGAGTTAAGGTGTCGCTTGGAAACTGAGTGGAACTGGTTGTATTTGTAGGGAAAACTTTCTTGCCCTCCAATTGCTTGGTAGGGAAAACTCACTTGCCCTCCAACTACAAATAATATTTGTAACCGGTGCCATCTATCGGGGAAACCGATCGTCTACTCACATGGTGCTGAACGCACGAGATATGGTCCGCCATTAAAAATGAATCCACTTCTAGAATCCACCCCGACGAACGCATTCCACTTCTCTCGGAACCCATTTGGTCTCCATTTTGAAAAGAGAATTCTTAAGACATGCGCAGTCTGCCCTTCCATTGGAAGAATAATTTTCGAGCAGTAGGTGACTAGAATGTGTCGCCACAGATATGTTGCTTGTCTTACACGCACAGTTGCATAAGATGCAGTTTACACGGAAGTCTGCAGAATGTTAGGTTTACACTGACAAAAGTGCACAATTGTTAAGAACTTCGGCGTGACAGATAAGTGTCAAAATTGCCAAGTCCATTTTTTAGTTGAAATATGGGAATATTCTGGATGACACAATCTGATACTAAATTTGTATTTTTAATTGACATGAACAATTACCTGTCACATACGCTAGGAGTAATCTCAGAGTCCTCTAGTAGATTTCACACTTACAGCTAGTGTCCAAGACGAGAATGAAGAATAATATGAGCACTGATGACGTCATCAGTGACACAAATTTCGTCCTCTGTCCTGATATTTACTGCCCAGCAGAAATCCCTGCTAAAGTCCTATTTCGTACAAATGGCCACTTGACAGTAGGGTAAGTCAGATTGACATATGATACTGCCGAGTGCAAATTGCGATTAAATGACACACGTAATCATGCTTTTATTGTTACGATTTACTGGTGTTGCCAATTACCATAAACAAATCAGCATCGTCCCAGTCAAGATAATTCGATCATCCAAGGCAAGAATATCCCACTAACTTGTAGCTATGACATTTCCCCTGTCGAATTTGACAGATTGCTTAACACTCAGCTAGGACAATTACAATTATTTTCACTCATCACGTTTACCCAAAAATGCACATACTACGAACCAGAATTACGTTCTGACACAATTTTCGGTGTGACCGTACTCAAAGCCAAAATATTATGCGTAATTATACTTTTGTCGGATTTATTTCGCATCATTATGCAGAACACCGAAAACCGGACAAGTGTAAACAGGCCATGTAAACCCACAACCACAAACCATCTCTGACGTCACAAACACACAGAGATGTGGAATGTTAGAATTTCATTGGAAATCAGAGTGCTGGCTGACTGGAAAAATAGAAATATTTTCCAGGAAGCCAGACAGAAACTTCATTTTGAAGAAGACCACCGCCCGAGTAACAAGTCTGCAGCCGAACCTTGAATGAAATATTTTTTTTTATCTCAAGCGGCCGCCATTACTAATTTTTTTGCCTCATCGTGAGGATAATATATTTGCATTGCAATATATTATCCTCTTTTGAACCATCCAATTAGGATTTATTTACATTATACCAGGTAAGTAATCATAATATATATTCACATATCTGAGCAACAGAATTTCGATTCTTTATATCTCGGAATGTGACTATATTTTACAAAACCATATGGCAGCAGATTTCTTGAGGATAAAAATTCTTTTATTCATGTGGAATAGGAGGATACACCATCTGGAGTACCGTGGACGGGAGCAACAATCCAAGGAATTATCAAATCCAGGATGCAGAGACATAATTAAGAAGTTCATCGATGGATTTTTTTTTGTGTGTTAAGACATGTGTAAAATGTGGTGATCTCGCATAAAATATGCCCAATATACACGATTCTCGTAATTGCGAATCGCCTACAGATATTTTCCGGAGCATTTCTTTTGTTAAAAAGTGGCACCTCACAAAGTTGTGAGCAGATTAAGAAGAGGGTACGATTCTACGTACCCCTCACATCATCAGGACATCGCGTGAATTTACTTTGGTGCCGGCTGATACCCACACGTGGCGTCTCCAAGGCGTCTATCCGACAGACAGCTCGCCATCGGACGCAACCACGCGCAACATTCTTCAGCCGCACCACCATTTTTTGGAGAAGACAAATTTAATCGTCTTCAATATAAGTCGCCCTCTCGGCGCATCATCACACTTTTTGGAGAAGACAAATTTAATCGTCTTCAATATAAGTCGCCCCCTCGGCGCATCATCACACTTTTTGGAGAAGACAAATTTAATCGTCTTCAATATAAGTCGCCCTCTCGGCGCATCATCACACTTTTTGGAGAAGACAAATTTAATCGTCTTCAATATAAGTCGCTCCCTCGGCGCATCATCACACCTATTTTTTTCGGAAGGAGATACACACGCCTCCAACATAAGTCGCCCTCTCGGCGCACCTGGAAGACAGCATACACGTCTTCCACATAAGTCGCCCTCTCGGCGCATCCGCACCAGCGAGTACCAAGGAGACATCGCATCCCTAGGCGGGATGATAACGCCCCATTGGCAGCAGCCTGCAGCACTCATTACTACCGCCCTATCGGCGCAACGGAGGGATTTCCACTTCATGCATCCAGACAAAATACGTCGTGGGAACTTTGCAGAACCACATTATTCATCACGGGACAGTGTACACCCGGATGTCTGGCGAGTGCCAACTGCACCGATGCCGGTCCCTCATCAGCAGCAGCATACTATTACCCGTAATTCATCAGTTCCAGAAATTGTGTAAATTGTATAAAATCCCATCTAAATATACTGTGACCAGGTAACCTTATTTCTATCATAAGTATAAAGTGCATGAGTTTATTTTAGAAAATTACGATTACCAATTCCTTGGCCAGATATATGGCAGTCGTGTAATTTCATTTGTATTTAGATACTTTTTACTTTTTTTTACTTACTCTGAAAAGTGCCATTGTGAAGATAAGATAGTGATATCCGTATCCTTAGCGAGACAAGATCGCGACATAGTTTAGTGTCGGTAAACGCGAGATTTCAATTTGATAGTTCTTGATTAACGTAAAGAATTCGTCAGAGCCCGTGCTCATAATCCTTTCTTTTTGCTTTTCGTGGATTCGTACCACCAGTGTCACAACAGTTAATCATTTTTGTCCATTTTTAAGGATGTGTTTAGTAGAACATCGTGTTAATTCTTTAATGCGGACATCCTTAAATCATTAAGACAATATTTATCCGGTCGTTGAGATCATAACTCTTTTCATTTTTGTGTCGGTAGCGACCATCAACGCCAGCGTTGAACGCCGCGTTCGAAATTTATCTTTCTTGTAATTAATTTCTTTATTATAATCCTCCATACGGTGCCGTGATTACACAGTCGTACTTGGTATCCACCTATGGTTACAACATCCAGTGTGTCAGCATATAGCAACTGCGCTTAATACTTACGGACTTATTACTTTATCGTGCGTGCAATTAATTGATTTAACTTAGAAACCGTCTTCTTACTTTTTCGTGCCCGAGAAACCACACTTACCTTTTTATATTATACGGAAGCACAATCGACTTGAACAGTCCAAGTCGGAGCAACCCTTAGTGTTTCAAAGAATTTCGATCACTGACAGCAATAACGAACCAGATAGTGGTAATAATAGTAGAATAACGTAAATAAAATTTTATTTCAGCCATCTCAGGAGTGCACTTCAGGGGTTACGCTTACTAAATATAATATCCCCACTGCCCCATTGGCAGTGCTGTATTGTTACACTATATTGATTTGAATATTTTACACACTATATTGCTTTAATATCATTGCTTGATCGATTATATGTGGGGTATCGAACTGAGAACTCACATATATGGTTGTATATTTGTTTGTACGTTGCTTGTGTCGTCTTTATCTGTTGTCGTGAAGAGATAGATTTTGTTTTACGATCACGATTTCGATCGGGAACCGAACGCTTATAGCTTAAATAAACACGCGTTTTTATCGTGAAGCGTATAGTAGTCTGCTAATAGGCAGGAAACTTATATACTTCGGTATAGCGATTAGTTTAGTTTTGGAATAGTATTTCTTAACGTCGCGAATATATCCGGTAATTCTCGGTTCATAGCTTGTTTGCTATTGATAATTTGCTATTATATCTCACTTCTTAGTTTAACTTGAGCTTTTGATTAAGATTAACAAAATTTTTATGAATTGAAAATAGGGTTATAAGAAAAAGAGAACCCCAATAATAAGTAAATTTCATGACATAATTTCGAAGTTCAAGACTTTTTAAGAAAGCATCCATAACAAATCGATCCGTAATTATCATTTTTGTCATAAATTTTTGATAATTAGAAAGAATTTGAAAAAAAAGAAAGATCCAAAGAGATTGAAAATAAATCATTAGAATCCACAATTTCTATATCCTGTTAAATTTAACTTTTTCTTAAACTTGATAAGATAGTTTTCAAGAAAATTTTAAGGACTTTACATTATATTAATAATAAAAAAAATATTTACGTTTTATAACGTTCTTGCGAAGTTCCAGTTGTTATTATTTCGATAAGAAAGTTTTGTTTCCGTTTAGATTTTCTCGATATGATGCAAACATGTTTCTGAACATGAATTAAGTTTAGTTCATGGGAGGGTGGTACCCCTCTCTATTCTTTGGTTGAACATTGTGATGTGTGTGTGTATGCAGTTTTCCTTTCTTTTTGACGAATGGAGTTTAGATGATTAGTGTTTTTTGATAGATACTAAATCATGGTTGAGAGGTCGAAGTAAGCAAGCGGTTTAACTGCTTGCCTTTCATATTAAGGGGTTGCCCATAATCTTCTTGAGTCGTAGGGACTCTTTGGTCCACGGACAACCACGGTCGGTGTGGAGAGAGATGATTTTCCGCATCGAAATGGGTGGGTTGAGAGGCCAGGAGGGTCAATTAACATCTTCGATTCCTCCCTCCCTACAAGGTAAGACACCTCGACATCCGTGCCCAGCACATCATTACGGCAGCTGGACACGTCGATGGTAATAACGAGCCGTAGCTGCCTCGATTATCTAAGGTACGCATTAGATTAAATACTTACGTGCTGGGGATATATGTGCTAGGACATTAGAACAAACAGGGCTTCTTACTTCCAGGTTAGGGTTACTCACATAGCGTTAAGAGGTGCAGCTTTGGTTTCGACTTTCTTCTGGGTCAGTTCGTCATGATCGAGTTTTCAAAAGTTATGAGGGCCAACAAGCATTTTAACATACTTATTCGAACTCGACCACCAGGGTTCAACGGTCGGCAGGATAATAAGAGGTAACACCTGTCAGGTAGATCCCGGAGCAAGTGCCCATGGCCTGACTGAGCTAACTGTGGCATGGGTGCTGCCGGCCAACGCGACGGTCGATCTCGGCCACAACCTTACGTTGTCGCAAGAAATGATGACATAATAATAAAGGTAGTCTTGCAAGTTTAGGTTCATCAATGGGATAAGAGTAAGGTTATGGTTTACAGGTGTAGGCTACTGAGTAACTTGACTGCGAGCGGAACACCTAGTACTCGCGGCGGATAGACGGGAATATGTCATCAGGTACCCTCTAGGCTGTTCTACGGTGTTTTGTAGTCGGTACCTAAGGTAGGCTGGTGGATAGTTCTCGTTTCTGTGATAGGGATGGATGAAAGTTATTATTATTTTTTTGGGAATTTTTGGGAACTGGGAGAGGAGTAGAGAGAGCAGGAGGCTACCACTTTGAGGTGTAAGTATGTCACGAATATAGGGGCATTGGATACATCGGTAAACGAGCAATGGATGACATGGTTGCTGTTCCTTGGTATAAGAGCCAAGGTATATTAGGTGCCTATCTCTTTCTATTCCCTCTTGGGTTTGAGTCGTTATCAGGCATCGGGCTTAGATCTTAAATATCCATAGGGTATTCAGGTGAAGAGACTGGGTGACTATCGGCGATTTGAATTCCATACTGTTTTTCGTATGCGCCTTCTCATTATCATGGACGTTACAGATAGCGTGGGGCAAGGTTATTATCAGTTGTCTCACGGATCCTGTTTAGGCGTTGGGGAAGATGGAAAGCAGTGTGTCAGTAGATTCTTTTCCCTGGTTTAAATTCTCAATAAAGGTTAATGAAAATAATAATAAATAATTTTCTCATCGTTACAGATGGCGCCCAACGTGGGGCCCGAATTAGCTTGAGAAAACCCGATTAGAATTGATTTAGTTTAGGTCGATTCAGAGTAACCTAGTTTGGAGTTAGAAATTTTCCAGATTTCCAAAAATTTTTTTTTGATTTTCCTTTTTTTGTCGAAGTATAGTTTGTATGTTGTTCAGGTTTCTTGGATAGAGGAATAACATCGAGAGTAGTGGAGTAGGCACTATTTTGTCCAGTGATTTGGTGAAGTTGTTCCTGAATCAGTCTGTTGCATTAGGTCTATTCACTTCTTCTCTACCTCTTATCACTTAGGTTCGTCTTCGATCTCTGTCCGGGTTGAGCAGGAGTAGTTGCTTGATCGTCAGTTGCTGAGGTGTCGACAAAGCCCTGATAGTGAAGTCTGAGAACCGGAAGTGCAAGAGCAGTATGAGCAGGTCTTCTGACCGGTGGTTGGTGCTTTTTGCCCGACGCACCTCAGCTGCAGAAGCTGGTCATTCACTTGAGCACGACCCATTTTGTTTCAACTACAAGTCGATTTATTTCTTTTAACCTTTTTGTTCTAGCCATATATAGTTGTTTTAGGAAGTTTCAGTCAGTTTTGAAATTCATCAGGATGTGATGATATTCAATGGGACTTGAAGCGTTAACCGGTAATTGGTGTCTTTATACCCGATGTACGTCTGCAGTAGCGCAAAGTCTCCGTTGCATATCTGATCACATCTTTTGATTATAAGAATTGTCTTTTCTTTTACATCCAGAACGCCGTAAAGTAACAAGATCACACACACTAAGTTTTTTTTCTGACTATTTAACTTTTTTTGATTAGGTCGTATATATAATACAACCACAACCACACACACAATGATCCAAGGAAAGGAGGGTTACCACCTCCCGAATCCTTTATGATAAACTAGTTATTTATATTTACAGATTATAATTTTTTTCTGAGACTTATTATAGTTCAGTTTAGTATAGTTTATCCTATTTTGAGTTCCGTCAATTGAGTTGAGACGTAAACTTCTCAATTGATGTGTAGTTTTGGGATAGTGCCCACCATTTAGTATTTTTGAGAATTTTTGAGTACAGTTTTGAGAGTTTTGAGTTTTCCGTCAATCAAGTTGAGACGTAAACCTCTTGATTGGACGTGTAAGTTTGGGATAGTGCCCGCAATTAATTACAGATTACAGTTTATGGGATAGTGCCCGCCTTTAGCTTATAGTTTGGGATAGAGCCCACCAATATAGAATATAGTTTAGATTTATAGACATCATAGCATTTAGTTAAGTATTGAACACGATTTAACTACTAATTTCTGATATTGAATTCTTCAGTTACAAATTAAACATATATTATATAACCCGTTTAAGATTACCTTTAAGTATTTACTTTTTATTTGGTTATAAGATTACTGAAAACATTTTTGAATTATTGTTTTTGAAAGACGAATAGTCTAGATACATTTACTCACCTTTATTATTAAGCACTCATTATTTAATAAAACATTTTTACCTTTTTTTTTTGAATTGATTAAATATCCGTTGGAGGTTTCTGCTCACGGAATATTTTTGAATTTTCCCTTGTTGATTTTATCAAATCAACCTTACTGACCTGAAGTAGTATTCGTCAAAGGATTTTCTCACGGACTACTTAATTCTTTTATCTACCGGATTTACAAGACGAGCACCCATTGGAGAATTTACTCACGGGATACTCGCAAATCTTCATACCTTGACTTACCTTTTTTTATAGATATATTTCTTGGTAGGAACCGTTCGAGGAATTTCTCACGGCCTACAGAACCTTTTTTTTGTGATTTACTTACCCTAAGTTTATTCCGTCCGTTTACCTTTACGGTTGAATGACTGACCGAAGCCGTAGAAGAGCCATTAGAAGCACTTACCTGACTTAATATAAAGATTACGAGGTCATGGCTTCTACAGCTCCGAAACCCAAACCAGGTCTTACCCAAGACGATGCCGCAGAGAACATCTCCGAGGATGATGTCAGCCAAGCTGGAAGTCTACCTGGGGATGATGTTGGTAATAGGAGTATAGATGTAGACGAGGAAGAAGTGAGGAGAGCTGAAGAGCAGTTGCGCAAGGACGCTGCTGACCATTCAGCGTACATACAGAGAGTAGTTTCCGCTACTATTGACCTACACAGAGTCGACGACAGGAAATTTATGGCGGAAGCGTTAGAGAAAAGTCACATGCGCTTACTTGACCAAGTAACCCAGCTACTCCAAAAGCGAACTGTGGAGGATAACCCAACCTACTGCTCCTTCCAAACCCATCGCTCCTCCTAAGTCATCTGTTCCTCCTAATCCAGTTGATCCCCTTGGCGTCACATCAACTCAAAGGGCTACGCGACAAGTCAATTTAGCCAACGTAGACACTCCACGTGTCACTAATACTTACACAGTCAATGGTCCATATACCGCTAATAAAGTCCAGTCCGAGTATAGGCCTATCGATAATATCGATTTAGCAGATCGCTATACGCCACACTACGAGCATGCTAGAGTGCCTCCTTTGTCGGATGTCAATCCTGCACAAATGCCTCTAGGCTCTAATTTAGATGAATTCTTGGAGCGGGTAAACGCTCTCAATTTCAACGACGAGTCACCTGTTTCGCCTCCCAGACCACCACCCTCGAATGCCACTTCTTCGAACCGCATCCATCCATTCCACAAATGGGGACTGAAATTCGACGGGAAGAACATGGCTGTGGACGATTTCTTGTTCCGTCTAGGATGTATTCGAAATAGCTACGGTGTGTCGTGGTACGAGATTACCGCAAATTTCTATCACTTCGTATCGGGATCAGTGGAATCCTGGTACTGGGTATATTTAAAAGGCAACCAACATACAACATGGGACGAGTTGAAGACTGCTTTGGTAGAACAATACCGCAGTCTAGAAAGCGATACCGAGCTCTTCAGAAAACTGTCCGATCGAAAGATGATGAATGGCGAGTCATTCAACGACTTTTTCGACGCCATTCAACATCTGAATTCCAGGATGCGAGTTCCTAGATCGGAGAAGGAACTCGTTGAAATTATTAAAACTAATGCCCGTAGGCGCATGGGTGAATTACTCATAACCTACAGTCCGTCCAGTCTAAGGCAATTGGCCTACTACTGTCGAGCCATAGAGAAGGCTCAATCTCAATACGAGAACGTCCGTCCGAATTTCGTGCCTAGTGCACAACGTCCACCTGCAAGGCGATTCGTTAATGAAATCGCAGGAGAACCTTGTCAGGATCTAACGGTAGCATTACTGGATACTAGTATAGAAGCAATTCAGCGGGATCGCAAACTCCAGAAATGCTGGAATTGTCAAGTTCTGGGCCACAATTTTCGCGATTGCGCAAAACCAATCGACAAAATTTTCTGTTTCCGATGTGGTCTACCAGAAGCTTACAGTCCGTCCTGTCCTAAATGTATAGCGGGAAACGAGAGGAGGAACAACAAATTATTAACCGGGGGGGTTCGCTCCGATTAGAGAATCCCGGAAGTCAAGTGTCCGAGCCCAAAGAGCCTCTTGAACTTCCTAAAGTTAAGATTTTAAAACCGAATAAGAAACATAATGAATAACCGAACAATAATACAAATGATTGTAGAACAATCCCTATTATAAATGTAGAAACCAAACCAGTAACTAATTTGAATTTGAATGAAAACAATACAGAACATTTATATAGTAAACCATTTCATGAAAGGTTGCGTAATTATAATGAAGTGCGAAGGAGAATAGTCACCTTCCCTGTTTTATCCAAACGGATACGTCGAGTAAGGGAACGCTTCCATCGGAAGCGGACTACTTACCGTAACATTGCGTCAGCTACAAAAGGTCGAGAAACAAATGACCCACGTCCTTATGTGACGGTCGGATTATTTAGTGACAACTTCCTAGGTCTTCTCGATTCAGGGGCCAGCAA